>JAOXJP010190235.1:0-12270 GCA_025762735.1 Platanus orientalis | reverse complement strand
TATATATATATATATATATATATATATATATATATATATTAGTTTCCAGAGCCTACTCTGTGTTGGGAGACGTTTGGTGACAAAACTATGTTGGGTATGTGATTAGGAAACCACACCGCTTTTGCCTACTCCACTTTGTTAGCATTTTTCCATATAATATGCCATGGTGATTTAGTTGAGAAGTTCCCATTTGGTGCTGCCATCCATATGATTTTGTCTTCATCCAAGTGGTGCATTCGGTCCACAAAATTCAGGGATTGCCACACTTCCATGAGTAAATGTGATACAACTAGGTCTATGTACCACAGTCCATCTCGCATAATAGAGGATACCAAGCTCATCCTATCACTACCAGCATCATAATGGATTTTGTCACCATATTTCTTCACTAGAACCCCATTGGAATGCCAGTTATCCAACCATATCCTTGTAGATTGACCATTACCAATGATACTTTTAATGTATGGTTCCACTAAGTCTCTATACTTCAGCAGTTTTCACCATATCCATGAACAATCATTTGGTTTTTTAGAGTCTATATTGAATCCTTCTTCAAGTATTTAGAATGCACCTACTTCACCCAAATGCTTTCTTTCTGAGAGGCAATCAACCAGGTATTCTTTAGTATGCCTGCTTGATTCATCTCTTTGGCATGCCTAATGTTCAGTCCGCCCTCATCAAAAGGTTTACAAACCGCATCCCAACTTATAGTGTGAAGATTTTTGGTGAGGTCCGGTCTAGCCCATAGAAACCTTGATGGTGTTACCAAATATAGCAAAAACACCAGCCCAAAAGATGTAGTAGCTTTAAAGTACTGACTTGACGAGTGTAACCCTTCTTGCATAAGAAAGCGGTCTAGTTTTCCACCCTACAAGACGTTTTTTAATTCTGTCCAGAATAGGGAGGTAGTCATTGTAAGAAAGTTTCCCAGAGAAAAGAGGGACTCCAAGATATTTCATGGGAAGTTGACCAATATTAAAGCCCATAATATTTCTGAGTCTCAATCTCCAACTTAGATACACTTGGAAAAAATTATGAAGATTTGTTCTCGTTGACTTGCAGCTCAGAAATATTAGAGAAGATACTAGGAACATTGTTAACACTTTGAAGAGAGACTTTATTTGCCCTGTAA
This sequence comes from Platanus orientalis, assembly GCA_025762735.1. Lineage (NCBI taxonomy): Eukaryota > Viridiplantae > Streptophyta > Magnoliopsida > Proteales > Platanaceae > Platanus > Platanus orientalis. The sequence continues at coordinate 11,138 of JAOXJP010190235.1, read as the reverse complement.
AAATCATCAAGTTGTTAGCCAAAGCCAAGTGTGATAGATTGATTCCTTTGCATTTGGGAATTAGTGCAATATGCTTCAGTGCAACTTCCCTCTTCAGTAAAGTAGAGAAGATTTCCATGGCCAAGCAGAAGATATAGGTGACATGGGGTCTCCCTGTCCCAAACCCCTCTTTCCAGCAAAGTAACCAGCGGGGCTCCCATTTATCAAGATGGAAATTTGGGGCTAGTTGTACATTCCATGATCCACCCAATAAAGTTTTCTTGAAAATTCATTTCCAGTAGCACTTTTTGGACAAAGGTCCAAGAAATAGAGTCATAAGTCTTCTTGATATCAATCTTCAATAGAACATTAGCAGCATGGAAACGGAAACAACATAAGACTGTGGCTTGATAATTGGCATCCGAATGGGGTGCTGATTAAGAGATACAGTGAACGGATCAGGTATGATGATGGACTTGACTAATTGATCATGGCTAGCAGAATTCTATCTGATGGAGAAGGGCATCCTTTCCCTGCGGTTTGAACTGACATCATGGAGGTATGGTCTTTGTTGCATACAATTGAGACATTGAATTCGTGTGATATGAATGTAGTTGTGTGGAAACCAAACCCGAATGGTAAATTTTCCACTTTCTCAACATGGCATTTACTTAGGGATGAAGGTCCAAAGACTAACTAGGCTGATGTTGTTTGGTGCTCAAATTACATTCCAAAGCATAGCTTTCTATCATGGAGAGTACAAAAAGGGAGATTACCAACCTTAAGCAAACTATGTAAACTGGGAGTCTTAACAAATGCCTAGTGCCATTTTTGTTGAAGTCTTAACAAATGCCCAATGCCATTTTTTGTTGGAGTCTTAACAAATGCCTAGAGCCATTTTTTAGTTGTTCTTTCACTAAAGGAATTTGGGAAAGTATCCAAAGGAAAATACATCCGCATAGGAAACTTGCTCGAAATTTTACTGATGAATGCCAATGGATCCATACTACATATGGTGGAGACCAAACAACAACTTCTATTGCTAGATTAGTTTTCAATGGGACTCTCTATCACATTTTGAAGAAATGAAATCAGAGATGCCTTAGCAATGTGGTGCAAAGGAAAGAAATGGTCCTTGAAGTTGGAGTGAAGATAAAAATTAAAAAAAAAAAAGCTAAAGAAAATCAATGGTGGCAACCCCCTCCTTGATCACATCACAACTTGTTGGAAAATGAAGATGTCTTCAGCTAAGCACTTGGGTATAAACTTTACATGCCGAAACCTCCAGTTGGATTATGGGTCCTTTCATGTGATGGATCCATGAACCCTACTTGTTTAGGCTACAGTGGGCTTATAGAGATCATGATGGTAAAGCTTTGATTGGTTATGCTAGTACGTCTCATATGAGAAATGTTTTGTGGCTAGAACCGTATGCACTACTTCAAGGACTAAAGATTGCAAAGGACATGAATATCATAAATTTGAAGGTTAACAAAGGTGGTGGTTAATATCATTTTGAACAAAATCGAGTATCCATGGAGAGTGTTAATGCTTAGAGGAAATATCAATTGACATCTACAATGCTTTGGAATTGTGGAGGTGAAACATGTGTGGTGAGAAGCAAATCAACCGATGGATTTCCTTGCAAATTGGGCAATTGGATCATATGAAACTCATATCTCACCAGCTGACTTTCCTGTTCCTCTACAGGAGGCTATTTTAAAAAATGTAAACCAACATATATATTCTAGACCGTAACCTCTTTTCTAATTAATACAAATTATTTACTTATAAAAAAAGCATGATTCTTCCTTTTAAAACCCCTCACAACTTCATCAAACATCAAACTATCATCATGAATAGATCTTCCTTCAATAAAGGCAGATTGCTTTTGACTGATCAGGCTCCCAATCACCATTTTCAACCAGCTAGCTAAAATTTTGGTGATGAAGTTATATAAAAGATTGCACAAAGCAATGGGCCGAAACTCACTGAATTGTGTGACTGTCTCAGTCTTGGGAATGAGAGAGGTGAATGTGGAATTCATCTATCTTCTTAGTAATTTCCCCTTGATAAAGAAGCATTTCACGTCTGTGATAATATCCTTCCCAACTATGTTCCAGACTGCCTTGAAGAAAGATGGTGTAAACCCATCAAGTCCTGGGGGCTTTTCCCTCTTTTCGCTCCCATATAACTGATTTGATTTCTTCATCAATAATTTCCCTAACCAAAGCTTCTTTTTGGGCCTCAAGAATTTTAGATGGCTGCCAATCATGATTATTCCTTCTTGTACTCACATCAGATGGAGCTAATATGCTTGAGAAATAGTTGGTTGCCTCATCACGTATTTCATCTTCAGAATCAAGAGTTCTCCCATTACTTGCTAGTATGTGGAAGATATGATTTCTTCTCATCACTAGACATTGATGAAAGAATGCATTGTTTCCATCTATAAGTTGGAGCCACTTCACACGTGAATTATGTTTAAGCATACTTTCCACCAGTTTTAATGCATCACTGTAAGACTTGGTTACTTCTTTTTCTATTTTGGCTAATGAAATGTCATCAAGATTGGTTCTTCTGGCCTCTTGAATGCGGACCATATCATGTTGTATCATTTTGACCCGTTGATCAATAAATTCGTATGTATCTCTATTTCATTGCTTTAATTTGATTTTCACCGCTTTCAACTTCTTTGCCACTTTAAATAAAGGATCACCCTGCACATGAGAATTCTAACCCTCCTCCACAACTTGAAGAAAATCTTTGTGCTCAATCCACAAATCAAAGAACCAAAAAGGTTTAGATTTTCCTTGAATTTCAGCTCCAACAGTCACTAGGCTAGGAGAATGATCCTGTAATGCCCCTAAATCCGGACTCAGACCTTGTCCGTATGCACCCTGGATTTAGAGCGTCACATTGACACTAGATCTGTATTCCATAACATACATAGCCATATAATCATATCATAGTATCATAGTCCATTACATTCAATAATATGCAAAAGCATAAAAACATATGCTCATGCTTTATCAAAGACATAAGTCTTTTTTATCATTAAACAATAGTTCTTGATTCAACACCTTTACCTTTAGTGAAAGCATAACTCAATTTATAACATGTAACAATAACCATTCATAATAACATAATGTACAATAGAAGCATATAAACCACAATCCATTAGTGGTTCCATTTATTTGCATAGCTATACAATGGCAAAATAATAATCTATTGTTGATATTTACATTACCATGTTCGTAAAAGTAAAGAACCATCCATCACATGCTCCCAATCAAAAGTGGGAGTCTTAAAATCCATAATATGTCTATTACATCGTAATCTGTCATAACAACAGCTATTACATTCATCCGAATAAAAGAAGTGAGGCACAAAAATATAAAGTCCTTAGCCCATCACGTAGCACACTCATCCCATCTAGCATGAATCACCTCCATGCATCATCAATCCATTACGCTCATCATAACATGTGCCAATTGGGTGAGCTTGATAGGCTCAACAAGTATAAATGTAAACCATGTCCAAGTGATAAAGGACATAGCTTGCACGTAGGTTCATCTCTTTTTCGATAAGTAAATAATTTGTATTAATCAAAAAGATGGTTACAATCTAACATATACATGTTAGTTTACATCTTTTGAAATGACCTCTTTAAGAGGTATAGGAAAATCATCTAGATAGATATGATACTCTTCAAGTCTTATCGCCTAATTAGCCAAGAAATAGGGTAGTTGGTTTGCTTCTCTCCAGGTATGTTCAATTTCAACATTCACAAACCCCCTCTAAGCCTTGATGATTTTTTATTTTAAACTGAGGACTTGCCATGGGCATGTACTCTTTTGATTAAGGATATCGACTGCTATCTTGGAATCCATTTTGATTTTGAGTTTGGTGATTCCCTTACTCTTTGCTACCTCAATGACATGGTGTAATGCACACATCTTAAGCCATAGCACATGCTTTTTATCTAATATGCATGCATAACCAACCAGTGGCTTACCATCATGACTTTGGATTAAGCCACCATACCCCAATCTGGTTGTAGTCATTACTCCATTACATGAAAGGACCCAAAAGCCTTTTGGGGGTTTCAGCTAGGTAAATCTAGTGCATAGTTAGCTGGCATCAACTTCATGTTCCATTCATCCGCCACACAATTCATAAGTGGGCTATCAGCTATGATTTTGTCCATAATCTTTATTTTGGCCCCCACATCGAAGACACTATCAGTACATATCATATCTTTCCTCCTTGCTGCATTGTTGAAACATCTTTGATTGCATTCCTTCCATATGTGATACAATGTTCCATTGAAGGATAATTTTGCAATGGTAGTAGTTGTATTGTTTCCTCCAAACATAGTTTTAATCCATTTGTGTTCCTCCCTAAAGTTTCTTGCACGCTTCCTGTGGGGGTGAATTTTTCTTAGAAGAAGTTCCCAAACTCCTCTGGTAAACTGACAATCAAAGAATAAGTATTCTAATGTCTCTCTATCATTCTAACAAAAGAAACATTGGGAAGTTGTCAAGATTCCCATTTTGCATAGTTAGCCTTGGGTAGGTAATCTGCCTTTGAAAGCTCTCCAAGCGAGGAAGTTGTGCTTTGGGATAAAGTTGGTACACCAAACAACATCAGCCCACTCTACTTGAGTTCCTTACTCCCTTAAAATATTCCACGCTAAAGTAGTTGAAAAAACTCCACTTAGGTTTTCCGTCCAAACAACTACATCCGGGTCTTCTAGAGTAAGCATTTCAATTGTGTGCAGCAAAGTCATACCTCCATAATGTCTATAGAGATAGCAAGAAAAGGTCGCCAATCTCCAGCTAACAAGATTCTATTTACTTTGATCATTTTGTTCAATCCCAAGTCATATCTAATCCGATCACCGTACTTTTTAATCAAAACTCCATTCAGATGCTAGTTGTCAATCTACAAACGTGTGACATTTCCATTGCCCAATATACATCACATTTGTGGTTCAGTTTTGTTCCTTAGTTCTAGCAATTTCCTCCATGACCAAGAGCAATCATTTGAAGTTTTTAAGGTCCAAACTAAATTTTGTTTTAAGTATTTCTCATGTATCCATTTAACCCACAGGCTTTCCTTTTGAGCAACAATCCACCACAACTGTTTCATCACTCCTGCATTATTTATGTCTTTGACTCTCCTTATATTCAACCCCCCCCTTTTAGTGGTTTACAAATAGCATCCCAACTGACCTCATGGATCTTTTTTGTTAGATTAGGACCTCCCAATAGAAATTTTGTAAAAATATATTCCAGTTCCTATCTCACTTTTCTTGGCAAGACAAAAACACTAGCCCAATATATGTAACTTTGGAGAATAAATTTGAGAAGACTCAGGCGTCCTGCAAAAGACAATGGTCTAGTCCTCCAAGCTGTTAGTCATTGTTTGATCTTGTCGATGATGCTTGAACAATATTTGTATGAAGGTCTTCCTAAGATTAAGAGCATACCGAGGTATCTCATAGGCAGAGTACTTATGTTGAAACTTGTTATTTGCTTGAGCTGCTCAATCATGGCTCTTGGTAATCCAGCAAAAATCTAGGTAGATTTTCTTTGTTCACTTGTAGGCCTGAAATGTCTATTAAAAAACCTAGAATATTATTGATGGCTTCCAAGTATCTAGCATCTACCCTCGAGAATATCATCAGGTCCTCTGCAAAAACCAAGTGAGATAAAGAAATACGTTTTCATTTTGGAATTATTGAGATGTTTCCTTCCCTAACTCCTCTTTCAAGGAGAAAGAAAAGCACTTCCATAACAAGACAGAATAATAGAGGGGAGATTGGATCTCCTTGTCTGAGGTCGCATGTGCTCAGAAAGAAACCTTTAGGACTACCATTAATTAAGATAAAAAATATTGGACTTGTAATGATGCACTCCATTACCCAGCCAATAAACTTCTCAAGGAAATTAATCTTCCATAGAGTAATTTTTATAAAATTCCATGATACTAAATCATAGGCCTATTTTGGATCTATCTTCATGATGGCCTTTGGACTATGATTTTCTCTTTCAAAACCCCTGACCACCTCATGGAAAACAAGGACATTTTCAATAATAGACCTTCCTTCAATGAAGGCAGTTTGATTTAGCCAAACTAGAGACGTAATCACCAATTTTAGCATGTTCGCCATAATCTTTGTGATAAACTTATATAGTAAGCTGCATAGGGGAATCGGCCTATAATCATTTGAACTTATAGCATCAATCTTCTTCAGGATGAGAGAGATGAAATCTGCATTCATTTCCCACAGAAGCCCTCCACTATTGAAGAAATGTTTTACTGCTCGATCACATCAGTCCCCACTATCTCCTAAGCAGCCTTAAAGAAAGAGAGAGTGAAACCATTTGGGCCAAGAGATTTACCTTCTTTTCCACTCCAAATGACATTTTTAATTTCCTCATCACTTACCTCCTTCGCAAGCAAAGCTCTTTGCTTTTCAGCCAACACTTTATCTGCCTCCCACTGCATATTGGTGTCAATATTCCTAGCTCTGGGCCAAGAATATATTTGAAATATTTTTCAGCCTCTTCCCTTATCTCCCCTTCATCTTCAATGACCCTATTATCCTCAACAAAAATTCTCCGAATATGATTGTTATTTCTTCTAGCCATAATTGATCAATGGAAGAATTTATTATTTTGATCTCCCAGTTCAAGCCATTGCATCCTGGATTTTTGTTTGAGAAATATTTCCTCTTGTTTCAATGCTTCCAAATAGTTAGTAGTCACCTTCTTTTCAAGGGAAGCAAGATTCTCATCATTTTTGTGGAGTCTTCTTGCATCTTGAATTTTGAACATTTCTTCTCTTAATTGTTTAACTCTAACATCCACTCTGCCAAAGGAGTCCATATTCCATTTCTTCAAGTACACCTTCATGGCTTTCAATTTTTTCACCACTCTAAATAGTGGATCCCCTGCAACTTGGATATTCCACGCTTCTCTCACCACATTACTAAAATCTCCATGATTAACCCACATATCAAAAAATTTGAAAGGTATAGGCCAGGACTATTTTCGTTCACCTGTAACAACAAAACATAGATAGTGATCTGAGACTCCTTGTAATGTAAAGTTTGCATCTGACCATGGAAAACAATCATTCCATTCACCATTGTGAAGAGCCTGATCAAGCTTTCATTCAATACTTCCTTTTTCCACATGTTTATTCCACCATGTGAACTTTTGTGGCCACCACTTGAGATCTTCCAAAACTGACTCTTGGATACATTAGTTAAAATCTTCCATGGCCGCAAAATCAGGAGGAATTCCACCAATCTTTTCATGTCCAAATCTAACACAATTGAAATCCCCCAAGACAGTCCAAGGCATATCAGTCTTCGTCTAGTTGACTTCATCCCATAACTCCTTCCTATCACCCTGATCATTTTTAGCATAGATTACAGAACATTAGACTCCTTTCTTTGAGTTTTGCATTTCACTAGACAAGTAATCATTTGTGAAGATTTTTGAAGTAAATCCACCTCCATTTCCACTTCCTTGAACAGAAACCATATTCTACCATTTTCATGAAATTCATAATTGTCAACTTGTTTCCAATCACCAAAAGACTGTTGCATAATTTTATCTTTATTCTCCTCCTTTACTTTAGTCTCAATAAGAATGCAGATATTTGATTTACGAGATCTAATTACCTTGACAACCTCTCTCTATTTTGCCAAAGTATTCAAACCTCAAACATTCCAAGACATGATTTTAAACATTTGAAACATTTCGAGAAGAAGAAGTTCCCCCTGTTCCCTTGGAAACTGTTTGCAATGTGTCAAGTTTACTTTTTACCTTTTTTTTTTAAATTTATCCAAAACATGCTGAGAAGTAAGCTTACCCAGATTTAGTCTCCATTGGTGTTGGATTTATTGGTAGCGCTTCACCAATCTCAATGGAATAGTTCTATGTTCACCCGTCTTCAATGATTCCTCACCATCTTTGTCTTCATCTCCCACTGTACCATACGAGTTTCATCCATCCCATTGACATATTTTCAATTTCAACCATTTTTGTTTTGTCCCCATTTAGATCCTCACCCTCCACCAATGAAGCTAGAATATCAAACTTGTTTGTTGTAGTCTCTTTGGCTAGTTGTTCTCCTTGATTTGTCTCAGGTTTCTCTAGTTCCCTTCTTTCATTTGTATTTGTTTCCACCGGTTTCTCAAATTCTTCAACCTCCTCATTTTCTTTCTTTTTTGCTCACCATGCAGATTTGGTTTCCATTTGTTTTGGGCAATGCTGGTCTCCATGTCCAAAACATAGACATTTACTGCATCTCAATGGTTTCCAATCGTACGCTACTTTTTATGTATGTCAATTTTCTCTTGGAGAGGATCATTTGCATTCATCTCAATACAAAATCTCGCATATGATAATCGTTCTCCCGACTTAGTATATCGATCCATGTACATAGGCTTCCCCAAAACGCTGCCAATAGTACTAAGGTTTTTAGCTAACTAATATTGAAAAGAAAAACCTGGAAGAGACACCCACATCAAAATAGTTTTTAGGTTTACCTTTTCCATTTCCAGGTTTTTACTCCAAGCACGAAGAATTAATGGTCAGCAAGCCACAATCCATGGTCCAGTCTCAAGGATACGTTGTTTATCTTTTTTACATGTAAAGTAGAAAGCAAAAATTTCAGTCTCCATCAGCGAGATATCCACACTCCCGTTTAATTCCCAGATTTTTATGGTCACCTCTTTTACATATGCAAACCATGTCTTCGTCCAACAAAATTTCCAACTAGTGTATTTTTCCAATGGTTTACTTCATCATCTATAGCCTATTGAGAGCACATTTCTACCTTTGTATCACCCTCAATCCTTGGATCCATGAACTTGAGATTTAAACCTTCATTTGATGAACCCTTCTATCCAAATAGCGATCTCTATGACTAAGCTTGAGTTTTCTTGGTTTCCTCCGATGTAGATAGCCCATCAACCTCACGAGCATTATTTTTGTCCCTCTGTGTATCCCCAATCTCACCCTTTTAAGCTGCATTAAAGGTTCCATGCACGTCAAATCTGACTTGATCAGTTTCCATCATCAATGAAGCATTACGAAGATGGTTAGTTGATGATTCCTTACTCTGGGAATGGATATTAGGCCTAAGGCCATGTTGAAATTTTCGTGCTTTCATAGCATCATCCACAGCAATCTATGGAGCAAAGTGAGCTAACTCCATGATTTTTTCCTTGTCTTACAACACAATCATGTTGCCTTGCACCAACTCAAGGAATTCCAATTTCTTCTCTTCCCGAACACTATATGGAAGATAGTAATCCCTAAACATCTCAAGAAAAATCTCTCATGTGGGGGGCTCATCATTCTCTCCTATGAGTGTATCCTTCATGATATGCCACTAGTGTTTGACTTCACCTTTCATCATGCAAGTAGTTAAAGAGACTCACTAATCATCAACACATGTTATCTCCTCAAAAATCTCATCGAGCTGCATGATCCAAGATTCTACTTTCATTGGATTAATAGTTACCCTAAACTCCGGTTGTCGCATTATTTGAAACTACTCAATCATTTGATTCTCATTTCCATTGCCCCTCTCTCTTGGTTGTCTCCCATTGGTGAAATGTTCTCTCATAACCTCAGCTAGGCCATGAATAGCTCCCAATATCCCTTCAAAGGGATCTCTCTCAGGTGTCACAGTAGAGGATGCACCTCTATTACTTATCCTTAGCGACATCAAGTACTTAAAACCAAGCAATAGCATACTTATAATCATAAAGAATTCTAAGATACTAAAAGATAAACTAATATCCTTAAATCACAATTTAATACAAATCCTTAAGTAATAATGTCAATCATCAATATCATATGATCTATAACTTAATTCTTCAAAGTATTCTGCTCTTTTCCATTCTATGTCACTTTTAACTCCAATTATCAACATGATCACTCATCCAATAGTCTACAGAACCCAAACTTGGTTGCTCTGATACCAAGTTGTAACACCCCTGAATACGAACTTGGACCTCGTCATATGCATCCTGAATTTGGAGCGTCACATTGACACTCGATCAGTATTCCATAACACATACAACCATATAATTGTATCATAGTATCATAGTTCATTACATTCAATAATATGTAGAAGCATGAAAGCATATGTTCATGCCTTATAAAAGACATAATTCCTTTTGTCATTATACCATAGCTCTTGATTCATTACATTTACCTTTAATAGAAGCATAACTCGATTTATAACATATAACAATCATCATTCATAACAATATAATGTACAGTGGAAGCATATAAATCACAATCCATTAGTGGTTTCGTTCATTTACATAGATATGCAACGGAAAAATAACCATTTGTTGTTGATATTCACATTATCATGTCCATAAAAGTAAAAAACCATCCATCACATGCTCCCAATCAAAAGTGGGAGTCCCAAATTTTATAATATATCTATTCACTACAACATAAAATACCTTTTGCAGCACTTAAAAAATACTATATATAGTTATATGCAGCGTTGTTTAAAGGTATGTTACGAAAAAGCGGAGACTTAATGCAGCGCTTTGAAAATGTTGCATAAAATACTTTATATAGCGCTTTAAAAACGTTGCATAAAGTGAACCTTAGACATCGTTTTAAAAACGTTGCATAAAGTTACTTTTTGTAGCGTTTTTAAAACGTTGTGTAAAGTATTTTTTTTTTAATTTACTTCCCCTCTTCTCTTCCTAACATTTGACCTGACATTTTCCAACCTAACAACTACGAAAATTTTCAAAAAGATCACCACCATGTGGTACAGAACCAACCACATGGTGATTGCTTTGCCAGATGTAATAAACTAGTGTGATGGGAATACCTTAATTTTCATTCTTCACAAGAAATCATGATAAATGATTTCTAACCTGCTAGCAATTTAGATACGGATCTTAACAGATAGGTACGAAATAAATCAAGATATTTGAGAAGTAACGTTACTAGTAAACCATTCCTAAGAAAACATTGATATCTTTACTCCTCAACATGGTCAAGTGTAGTGTATTAGACTTTCAATGATATGCGGACTCTGTAACAAAACAAAACCCTCACTGTAGCCTTTCCTAGATCCAACAAAAATTATTACTTAAG
>JAOXJP010190224.1:0-12270 GCA_025762735.1 Platanus orientalis | reverse complement strand
CTGTCAACATGGGCAACAAGTTAGAGTTTTTCATAAGAAATTGACAGATATTGGCACCACAAGATCGTTAGAGCTAATCCATATGGATTTAGCCGGACTAACTAGAACTGAGAACCTGGGTAACAAAAGGTATTTTATGGTCATGGTAGATGATTTATCAAGATACACATGGGTATCATTCTTAAGAGAGAAATCTAAGGCATTTGATGAGTTTAAGAACCTTTGCATAATATTACAAACAGAAAAAGAACTCACTATTAAGAGAATTCGTAGTGATCATGGAGGAGAGTTTGAAAATGGTAAATTTGCAAACTTTTGCAATGAATGTGGGATCAAGCATGAATTCTCCTCACCCAAAACACCCCAACAAAATGGGGTAGCAGAAAGGAAGAATACTACTTTACAAGACATGGCTACCGTCATGCTTTCTAGTAAAGACCTTCCTAAAAGATTTTGGGCCGAGGCCATAAATACCGCTTGCTACATAAGCAATAGGGTGCATTTAAGGCTGGGTATTTCAAAATCATTATATAAAATATGGAATGAAAAAAATCCAAATTTGAAGTACTTTAAGATATTTGGAAGCACTTGCTATATCTTGAGAGATAGAGAAAACTAGAGAATTTTGATTCTAAAAGTGACAAAGGAATCTTCCTTGGATATTCCACTAGAATCAAGGTCTATAGAGTATTTAATAAGAGGAATTCTAGTATGGAAGAGTCTATAAATGTCATTATAAATGACCAACCTAAGACTCAAGCAAACAAGGATGAAGAAGGATTACCGGATCCTCAAGAAGAACCTAAGTTCTTAGAAGATGTTCCCTCTCATGACTCCAAAAGTGAGTTTGAGGAAACCAATGATGATGAGGTGAGCCATCTCACGGAAAAGAGATTAGTCAAAGATCACTCATCAAATGACATAATTGGATATCTTAAAGGGGGTGTTAAAACAAGAAAAAAATTAAAAATATTATTAGTCACATTTGTTTTACATCCAAAATTGAGCCTAGAAAAGTAAATGAAGCTCTTAATGATCTAGATTGGATCATGGGCATGCAAGAAGAGCTCAATCAATTTAAAAGGAATGATGTTTGGTATCTTGTGGAAAAATCAAATGACAAAAATATAATTGGTACAAATGGATCTTAAAAAACAAGGTGTGGATGAGCATGGAACCATAATATGTAACAAGACAAGATTAGTTGTTAAAGGATATACTTAAATGGAAGGAATTGATTTCGAGGAAACTTTTGCCCATGTGGCAAGGTTAGAATCAATTAGGATCCTTCTATCCATTGCTTATCATTTAAAATTTAAAGTATTTCAAATGGACGTCAAGAGTGCCTTCTTGAATGATGTGCTCCAAGAAGAAGTATATGTGGAGCAATCAGAAGGGTTTGTAGACCTTCACGAGCCTAATCATGTGTATAGGCTTAAAAAAGCACTATATGGTCTCAAACAAGCCCTACGAGCTTAGGATGAGAGACTAACAAAATTTCTTCTTGAAAATCAATTCTTTAAGGGGAGTGTTCACAAAACACTCTTTATAAAGAAGAAGGATGACTTCATACTCATTGCACAAATTTATGTTGATGACATGATTTTTGGTGGAACATGGGAAGACATGAAACATGAGTTTGCTTACACTATGAAGAACGAGTTTGAAATGAGTATGAAAGGAGAATTAGAGTTCTTTCTAGGACTTCAAATTAGGCAAACCAAGGATGGTATATTTGTAAACAAATCTAAAATTTTCAAGGACCTAGTGTTTAAGTTTGGAATGACCACATCCAAACCTCTTCACACTCCCATCAGCATAAGTGAGAAAGTAAACAAAGATGCAGAGGATAAAGATGTTGACACTAAGATGTATAGGATCATAATAGGTAGTCTTCTCTATCTCACTACGAGTAGACCAGACATATCATTTAGTGTTGGTGTGTGTGCAAGACACTAGGCTGCTCTAAAAGAGTCACACCTCAAAGCCACAAAACGAATTATAAGATATATTTGTGGGACTCTAAATTATGGACTATGGTATCCGTTTGATACCAATAGTGTCATAGCTAGTTACTCAGATGTAGACTAGGCCAAAAATGTAGACGATAGGAAAAACATAAGTGAAGGGTTTTTTTGTGTCGGGAACTGCCTAGTAACTTGGCACAACAAGAAGTAAAACTCAATATCTTTATCTACTGCTAAGGCCGAATACATTGTGATAGGAAGTGGATGCACTCAGCTTCTTTGGATGAAGTAAATGATGAAAGACAATGGTCTGGAGTAATCAGTGATGGAATTGCTTGTAGACAACAAGAGTGCTATTCAAATCTCAAAGAACCCCATTCAACACTCTCGCACTAAGTACATAGACATTAGGCACCACTTCATTCGAGATCTAGTAGAGGAAGGAGTGATTACCCTTGAGTTTGTTGAGAATGAGAATCAATTGGCCGACATATTCATAAAACCTCTTGATTAAAAAAAGTTCATGCACTTGAGAAGTGCAATTGTGATGTGTGATTTTTGAGCATTAGAGAGTGATGAAAAAGAGAAGCAAAAAACTGCTCAATTAATGCAAAATCAGACATTTTTAGCACATCTGAATTGATCCGGATCCCACCGGACCAATCCTCTCGGATCCATCCGGCATAGCCGGATCGATCTGACACGGTGGTTCTAGCGAAAAATGAACCATCAGTTGGCTACAAAAGGGAAACATGCCTATTACTCCTAAACCTTCTCTTACACTCTCTTTTCCCTTGATTATTACATTCTCTAATCTATTGTTTCACCATTTTATGGCACCTCTAAAGAAGAATGTTGACAAAGGGAAGGCCTCGGCTACATCAAAGTTGGCGGTTCAAAAGCTTACGAGGCCACCACTAGTCTATTATGGGCCATTTCTCGATGCCTCACGCCTCACCAACTACAAGAACTATTTCTCAAAGAGGCCAATAGCCATTGAGGGTCATGTCCACGAGAAGACCCTCTTCGGCACCATTATAGGGTATGAGCTCATGCCCGGTGGATGGGAATCCCTTATGACAATTCAAGGGATTGTTTAAGAGGAGGCAGTTTGGGTGTTTTGGTCAAACATCCATGACTTAAGTCTCGAGGACCTCACCTTCCATATAAAGGCCTATGGAGTTCAGATGGATGTTAATCCATCCGCATTATCCACATTACTTGGGATAGCCAGGCCTACTGGCCAAGCCATGACATTCCCTCCTGACGATATAGACAAGGTAGCTATCTCAGACGTCTTTGGTCGTGAAGGCATAACTTGGTTCGGGAAGTTATAAGCCATTGAGTGCTTGCTCGAGGTGCGGTTGTTGAATCTCATCTTCACATACAACCTATTTTTCATAATGCATAACAACGACATGCCTGACATAATGGTGCATGTTATCCATTCCCTCTTTATAAAGAAGGAGGTCAACATTGCGGCCATTATGTGTCATGTGATCATCACTAAGGCACAAAACTCCAGCACCTCACGGTTGCTCCCCTACGGTGTGATGATTACAAACCTATTGGAGGTGTGTGGGGTATCATTGCTTAAGGATGCCGTCATCCTAAAACAGGAGGCCGAGATAGGTCAGTTGACTATTCAGTGAATGCTTTGAGAGGGCACACACTCAAAGAAGAGGAAGCTTGCTCCATTGGAAGCAGGTTCTTTTGGGGCTGTAGTACCACCACCTCCCATGCACACAGAGGTCCCACCTGTAGCTATGCATCCACCACCAGCAGCAGAGCTAGCTACTCCTCCTCCTTTAGCTCCATCAGTTCCTTAGGGTGAGCCCTCAGTGCCCACGTATGTACAAGAGGCCTTGGATGGTCTCGAGGAGTTGTCCAAATGCATCATTGGCCATCTCGAGAACATGGCAAACAAGCTCAATAACATTGAGCTTTGAGTCGAGCACTTGGAGCACATAGTGGCTCCCCAGCTCCCTCACCATCTCAGTGTCCCACTTGACCTCAGGACACATAGTGACGAGGATGAGGATAATGACGAGTGAGTGAGAGAATGAGAGCTTCATTTTGTACATCTGACATTCTTTTTATATATATCTCTCACATTTTGTAAAAGAACTTGGATATATGAATGGAAAACATCTTTTTTGCTCATGTCTTAGTCTATCTATCTTTCAATTATTTTCCTTGCTTAAATGATAGTCCTTGTGCCAATTTCATGATAAAAAGGGGGAGAAAAATATAAGAAAGTTCATGGATATAGGCATGGATTAGGGGGAGAGATCATAATAGGGGGGATAAAATTACTAGATGAGCATTGATATAAGGAGAGTAGAGAAATGCATTGAGTATGCATTTGAGGGAGAGCTGAGAAAGTTGAGAAAACTAACATTGCAAATTTAAAACTTAAATTTTCTCTAATGCAATGAACCAAAATATATACATTATTCATATTGCATTTCATGTGCTTACTTGAGTATGCTTGCTTGATCATGTTTATTTTTATTTGACTATATTATATTGGCTTGAGAGAGGTATTGTTTGTCAAATGTGATTTCAGGTAGTAAGACCAAGCACCTAAGCAAAGCTCTTGCGCCAGAAGCCGAAGCACAAAGCAAGGGGGAGTTCAAGAGTCCGAGAGTTCAAGATATACCACTGAGTTGTATTTGTGTATTTGTATAACTCTTGTATTTCATGGAGTCTGTAAATTCATTGCATTCATCTATTGTACTCCATCCATGTATTTCATTATGTTTTGTCATAGAATTGCCAAAGGGGGAGATTGTTGATGTATATTGTCTATTCCATATTGTGAAAAATACATGGAGTGGTAGATTAGGCATGACATGTGCATTGCATATCTTGAGTCATGTCTGTAATCATCAAGTGGTTGGTTTCCTAGATGGAAGACGAGTTCCAATCACTTGAAGTTGATGATAATCCGTTCCCAAGATTGACAAGGTTCGAAAGCTTGAAGACTTGAGGTTCATCAAGCTTAAGAGAGGTTTGTGAAGGTACATATCATGATGAACCAACCCATGCCTCCTACATAAATTCTCAAGTGAGTGGGAGTAGGAACAAAGCATGCTGATAGAAAAATAGGGGAATTGGATCGATCTGGAGGGGGTCGGATCAATTTGCACTTAACGGATCGATCAGCTACTTACCGGATCGATCCAGTAAAGCTCGGGTGTCTCAGATTGAGACACCGGATCAATCCCGGGATGCAGGATTTATCCGCGTGGATCAATCCGATATAGTCGGATCGATCCGTAATTGTAGAAATTCAAAAATAAAAATAGATTAATGTTTACAATTTTTTTGACCATTGGGGTAGATGCCATATCAAGGGTGCACGACTGTGCTCGTCCCCTATAAGTGTAAAAGAAGGTCAAGAAAGCTCTCTAACACTCAAGAATACACTACTCAAAATGCACAAAAAAGTGAAGAGAGAGAGCTAAGGCATTTGTACCTCCCAACTACCATAGACTCATGAGCATTAATTGAAGATCAAGGAGCCTTTAAGTGCTTCTCTAACACTTTATATAGGAAGATCAATAAGAGGGAAGCAAGGTGAAGGGTTTACTTCTAAGTAAATCCTTGTAAGAAGTTCCAAGAAGCAAAGAGGCACTCTTGGAAGCTAGGTGGAACATATTGGCACACAAGCTCAACAGAGGAGCAACCACATTCATGTGCATCAAGCAATACATCAACCTTGTGAGGTAACAAGTATTGACTTCTATTTAATTTGAGACCTTAGCATCCGCTGGAGACATCAAGTGTAGACCATAGCATTACTGTCAGAGAAACCGGTAGTGTAGACTATACCTGCCAGAGACACTAGGTATAGACCGGTCCCGCCGGAGTCACTGAGAATAGAGCTTGCTTTGCAAGTAGATAGGTTTTGTAATTTTAACCTTGATTGTAATGTAATTCAATTTAAATAAAATTTAGTAGCTCGGTTGTGAGCTTTGAGAGTGGATGTAGGCCGAATCACTATAAACATTGTGTTGTATGTTTGTTTATGGTGTGAATTGTCTCTCCTCTATATTTTTACTTGGCATGTTTGCCATTTCATATATGATCCTTCATGCTTGCAATTAAGTAGAAACATAAATTAATTGAAAGATCAAAATTGAGAATTGCCATTGACTTGCACATGTAATAATTGAACTATATCTTTGTGTGCACTATATTCCAAAATCCACAATAATATATAAATTGGAATTTTAGGTGGGGTTAATTAAAAGAATTTTTATAAATCCTATTCACCCCCTCCCTCTAGGATAAAATTGGACTTTCAAATACACCACCACTGGACGCAAGCAAATTTTCAGCTATTAGGGAGAAAACCCAATCTTTACGTCTTTTAATGATATGAGAGTAAAATGCATTAACCCAATTTTAGTAACTATATTTTAGTGCATTGAAAAAGGTAGGCGCTCTTGAAAAGGGTAGACAAATCCATGCCATTGTAATTTTAAGTGGAATAGAGTTAGATGATATCATAGGTGCTTCTCTTCAAAATATATATTCAAAAGTTGATTTAATTGAAAATATTGAGCTTCTTTTATAATGATCAAGAGAAAAATGGTGACCAAAAATTTATATTATTTCAAAATAATGTGCAAGATGCTAAGATGGATAATGCCCTTGAAATTATCACCAAATGAGAATGAAAATGGAGATAGGACTCAGTGACTTATTTACATATATATTGCCTTCTTCATCTATTTTAAGTAGTATGGAGCTGGGTAAAGAGGGGTACGATTTTAGAAATAACATTGAATCTGGTATGTTTATTGCAAGTAGCACTATAGATAATGTAATCCAAGTGTGAAAGAATTGACGATCATGTTGTCAACACAACAATTGAGAGAAATATGGTGTTATGGAATTCATTAATTGTTGTTTATGCAAAATTAGGTTTAAATGTTGAGGCCCTAAAATTTTTGTATCAAATGCAAACAAAGGGTGTGCCTCTGAACGAGGTATGAAGGAATTTGGTGACATTGGGATTTTTGAAAATAGCTAAGTTTATGAGGCAGGCCGAAGACATGCTCTCACAAATGCAGTCCACTGATGGAGTCTTGTCTTAACTTGTTCACTTTGACCTCCCTTATAAACGGTGTATTAGTGCTAAGAAATCCTACTTTTAGGAAATTCAAGCCCTTGGAATCTAATCCAATATTGTTACCAATGTTTGGTTGCCCTTAATTTGCAGAAATATAATATAATTACAATATAAAAGACCATTTCATGGGAATGTGAAATCAAGAATTGAAATTGATGGATTCAATGAAAGAAAAAAGATAGAAAAAGAACTCATGGTGCATCTGAATTCAAATTGAAAATAACTCAGTGTGTTTGTTGTTGGTAATAGATTGGACCCACAAATAGAAGTAGAGGTAATTAATAATACATTAGCTTGATTGGAAAGGGAATCGGGTTTAAGAATTAAGGTTAGATATGTATTAACATTGAATGTTCATGTTCTTAACCACACATTTTGATTAGTAACTCCAGTCACGTAAATCTATTAGAGAGATCCACAAATTCACATGCTAACTAGTGTGATCGCTAGCATGATGGAATGTAGTTAATGGAATTGCAATTAGTGGTGTTACAATTTGTAATTAATAAAA
Source organism: Platanus orientalis (assembly GCA_025762735.1). Taxonomy (NCBI): domain Eukaryota; kingdom Viridiplantae; phylum Streptophyta; class Magnoliopsida; order Proteales; family Platanaceae; genus Platanus; species Platanus orientalis. The sequence goes on along the minus strand of JAOXJP010190224.1, from coordinate 4,649 downwards.
GATAGAGTATCGTTATTGTTGTTTGACTTAATTAAGGATATTAGGCCCCACTGCCTTTGGACAAGGATCCCACACCTCTAGGGTTATTTTGGTTTCTCAAAAACTCTATAAATAAAATTACTCACATTGATGATGAGTCTTGTAACTTTTTTAACATGGGAGAAGTACAAAGAGCTCTATAGCATGTGTGGATACTTTGGAGATCAGGTCAGGTCATCATCTTGTGTCTGGTTAAGCCATTGAAGTATTCTTCTTAATCTTTCATGATTTTAATCATAACATTTTATATGGTGATCATGGGAGAAATCATGTTTATGATATGTATTTTTTCTGAAAATTAATCAAAATTAATGTTTTTCAGAGAATTGAAACAACAATCTTGGGGCTCCAAGAAATAGATTTTCTTATCTTTTTTCTATTATGCAATAAGAATTAGTAGCATTGGCAGTTGCTAACAAAGAAATGGTGTGGTTAAGTAATTAAATAATAAAATTTCTTTGATTATAAAATCATTTTTTCTCTTATCTATACACTAAAACAATAGAGCAACATTGTCAAAAGCCATTGTAAATTTTATAATGAAAAATCTAGATATAATTGGTTTAGGACATAATTATGTTAGACAATTATTTAAAAAGGAGAATAATTTTTGTAATGAATATCAAGTCTTTTGAAAATCTGGTGGATTCGTTAACAAAATGCCTTGAAAAGATAAAGTGTATAAGATATTTATGGGGATGGATTTGAATGTAATTAATCATTAAAGACAGTTATGATAGAAATCCAATTTAGCTTCAAATCAATGGAAAAACAAGCTATAAATATGTAATAGATTAAACAATACAATCATCTCAAAAGTAAGTAGTGTACAATAATGATAACTAAAACACTTCTAATAAATCTATGTATGTGTGAAAGTTTGGCTGCTTCCAAGATGAGTCATGCTTTCACTCATTAAACATTCACATAAACCAAGATTATAGCATATGGCCATAAAAGTGCTAACGTATGTGAACACAAAGGTCTTTTGAAAAAGGTTGCATATAATTGATGTTCATAAAATAGTATGAATAGTTCAAGACTAAGGTCATTGATAACAATGGTGAACTTTGAATTGTTATATTATGAAATGGTTAAGTTTCAAAATATGATTTTTGTATGCATGAATTCTCTTGGTATGCTCCAAGTCTTTTTGTCTTATATTTAAAATAATGAGAGCAATGTTGTATATTTTAAATATGAAAAATGTATGTATGTGTATTATATGTGAAAAAACACTATTTCATAAAGTTATCTTTTAATTGACCATTGTTTGACTATTAGTATTTAGACATATATATGTCTACCACACCTCTTCACAACAGATGTGCTCATATGGTTGTACAACTAAACCCTTGTTGCATCTCTTGGGAAGAAAAGTGTTTCTTCTTTTAAATCATTTATATTTTCAATATAAAGACAATTAGCATGTTTAAACTATGAATTTATCGAAGTCCTTGGTCTTTTTAGTATTTTGTGTTCTTGAGTTCTTGGGGTATACTTAAATGATAGTTAGTGTCTGGGAAGTGATTCAAGATAACACATTGTCTCACTTATTTGTGTTCTATGTTGATTCGTTGTATCTTGGAGTCTTCCTTACCATAACCCAATTGCTAAGTTATAGTGGGGATGAGTAAAGACTTAAAGACAACGTCTGTAACGTGTCTCAAACCAATATAACATAATCATCTTCTCTTATCTCTTGTTCGGCTATTTTATACAACAATTTTTTTCAACAACATGAACATCATGATATGATATCAAAACAAGAAGGAACATCAAGGTATCAAGAGCTACTTATTTGTTATTAATGGTATTATTTTCATCCCCACTCTCAAAACAATGTGATGATTTCAATTTCCTGATACATTATGGGTATTTTTTTTTCTTGACTTCTATTTTGATGCTTATTATTATGATCCTTGCAGTTAAATGTTTGGCCGTCAATCATAAAATACAAATATAATTTCTTTTGTGTTTAAATCTACTACAATGATGCAACTTGAAATGTATAATTCGATATCTAGGGTCACCTATAGGGTGGATATTATGCTTGATTGTTCTTTATAGCTTAAATTGTTAGTGGCAACCATTGATTTTTTTCCTTTTTTTCTATAAGAAAAAAAAAAAAAACTCTTTGCGAGGAGGGTGTAAATCACCCCAAAGGATTAGATACAAACACCTTAGGTCAATCACGGTCAATATGGCATAAGGGGCCGACACATTAGTGCTGAAAAGTGAAAAAGCATCCCCCAAAAAGTGTAAATCACTTTTGTGGTGCTGATGTGTCGGCCCTTGATGCCATACTGACTTAGGTCGCACAGGGGCGGTCATACCAAATCCTAGCCAGTAAATCGCTTTTCAGCACCATGTGTCTCCCTTGCATGTGAGAAAACTTAGGGGGATGTTAAGGGACTGCACAAATCTTGGGGTATTTTGTAGCAGTGGGGATTTGGTGCCCTCCCTTTATGAACGCCTAAGGTCTAGGGTGGACACATGGCTTGAAAAAGTTATTTACACTTTTTGGGGGGATTGTTTTTCACTTTTGGCACCATGTGTCTGCCTCTGCATATGGGCTGACCTTAGGTGTTCGTTAAGGAGGTGCACCAAATCTTGAATGATTTTGTAGTCGATGGACCTTGGTTACATCGACCTTGATGTGTTTTCATTTCTTTGTTGGGTTGAGAAGCAACATCTCTTCATGGGATGATCGATCATTGGAGCCCATTGTTTTCAAGAATCATGGATTGGTAATTTGGAGTCTTGACATTTTGAATCTCAAAGAAAGTCAAGATTCAATTAGGTACGACAACTTAGAGAGTGGCTAAAGTTGGAATGACATTAGGGCTGACACATCAGCGTCGAAAAAGTGATATACACTTTTTTTGGGATGTTTTTCACTTTTTGACATTGATGTGTCGGTCTTGATGTCATTCCAACTTTAGCTACTCTCTAAGTTGTCCTACCAAATCCTCTATGTATACGCATCTCCTATCTATATTAAAGCTTTGGCAGTTGCTTCCCAATTTTTTTTTCCATGGTATAACTAATTTATGAGTTTGATTTCTTACACTTGACTATCATTTCTTACTTTTGAAGTATAACTTTACTTGATATGGAAATTACATGTAGGGCAATGCATGAGCTGAGCTAGCCTGGCTTGGCTCAGAGCTCAGCTCTTAACCAAAGCCTCATTTAAAGCTCTGTGAGCCAAGCCTGAGCTTTGATTTAAGTTCATTTATTAAGTGGGTCTGAGCTCGGCTTGCTAAAAGCCCAGCTCGTTAAAAACTTTACTTGGTTAATAATTTTATAGTATTATTATATATTGCGACAATAGTAATGTTCAAATAAGTCAAAGTAAGCTAATGGGCCATTAAGATGTTGGGCCTGTTTTACTTTTCATTTGTTTTTTCTCGTGAACCAAGCCAAGCCTGAGCTTGGCCTTCATGTGATGAGCCCAAGCCAAGCTGGGCAAAGCTCAGTTTGTTGACACCCCTAATTACATGTAGGACTTTGGTAATATAAGGGGTATCTTTCTGGTTGTAAGATTTTAAGGTAGTTCATTCCACCTTATCATTTGTGCTCAATTAGCCTTACTTTTGTGGCAAGCAATATTAATTCTCTTTTAAATTGGATTAACTACCAAATTAACCGAATAGATAAATCTCTGAATGAATAAATAAAGCTCAAGAAAAGATGTAGCATTGTACGTGTTCAACATCCACTTTTTAAGTTAATTTCAAAACTTTACATTCCTATATCTCCTAAACCAAAAGGCAAATCAACTGCAAATTGCAAGTTTATGACCATTCAGTGGTTCTCTTTCCTAATAGTTTGACTTGGATTATCCCAAAGTTAAATTTCCTTCACCAAAAAAGAGAAAAAAGGGAAATGGTCATAAATTTATGAACATTCAATAGTTAAAAGCATAATAGTTTAATCTTAGGATATGCCCAGCTCGAGAGCCGGTTGACTAGTTTAACGAACCAGATAAATGGGTTGGTGGCATGTTTATGTTATTAGGGTATGGTGAGCATGGAAATGGATCCCAGGTTTATAACATAAGAATTCATATTAAAAAGGTCTGTCAAACTACAACTTTTCTCTAAGGAGCGTATGAAGTTGGGCATGTTTTTAGTAATGTTTATCATTGGAAAGAGCTCAGCGAGAGCTTTCTAGTGAACCTTTTCATGTTGCAAACTAAGATGTGGATTGAAAGTCATAATATTTTGAGATTTTTATTTTGGAAAAATAACTTCATGAAAAAATGGGAATTCGATTTTATAAAAAGAGAAGCAATAAACAATACTTGTTTTCTCCCTTTAACAATGTAACCATCGATACCATACATATATTTTGATTAAAATTTAAAGGTATCAGAAAATGGGCAAAATATGGTCACAATGATCATTTTTGGTTATTTATAATATATATATTTATGTACATTGTATTGTTAGTTGGCTTTTGATTGAAGACATTCTTTCTTTTTCTTTTGCTTTCATTAAAATGGGAATAAAGATAACTCTCTCTCTCTCTCTCTCTCTCTCTCTCTCTACATATATATATATATATATATATATATATCAATAAAAAATCCCAAGTGAACAAAC
>JAOXJP010190213.1:0-12271 GCA_025762735.1 Platanus orientalis | reverse complement strand
ATCCATATCAATATCATGTCATCTCTATCAAATAAACTAAACTGAACCATCAAGTTCATCCAAAACACGAAAAAGAACTGAAATAAATTATGTACAAATCCTTAAATGTATTAAACTATCCTGTGTAGGTCAAGGCTCTAAGATGTGTCATTTACCTGCTACGTCCAGCTCAAACACTGGCACAACTGCACTAAACCCTAAACTCTTGAATAGAAATATAATTCAAAGAAATTGCAACACCCCGAATGCATTTCTTAAGTTAACCAATATTATAACAATAGTATTACCACATAATGGAGCAACAATTTTAGATGAGCCTAAAATTGATAACTGAAATACAATAAGAACAACAATTGCATTTTACTGAGTTGAAAACTATAATGTATCAAGAACATCATAGTAGGAGTAGCATTGTACTCTAACTTAGTGAATCCCTAAATCAAAATTAAGTTATGGTCATTATTCTTTAACAAATATGACAACAATAGTGATAAGGAAGTTTCCTCCATGGAACCTAACATTGATTCAAATTGGTAATTTTTCAAGGTGAAATTTCAAAACTGATAAGGCAACCTCCTACATATACTGAATCACCTTATTGACCTAAGACTACTTCACATCACAAATTAGACTTAGAATTCTCATATCAGGGAAGAGTAAAGTATCAAAAATGATCTTGTATCCTATAAAGTCTTAAACAATGGATAAAAGAATAGATGGAAGATAGCAAACTTTAACATATCCATCAATAATATACATGACATAAATCCGTATAAAACTCCTCAATAGCTGAGAAAGAACACATGAACTTTTGATTTCATCTTAGATATGAAGATACCATTAACATGAAATACCAAGTTGACTAAATGGGTCATGTAAAGTGCCAAACCTACTCAGAATGTGCTGCCCAGAAATGTTCTATAAGCTTCCAACATAGCCCAAAATACAAGTCACTCCTAACCTGAGCTATGCTTCTAAATCACTCATCACCCGGCTTACACCTTTAGTACCATAACCTCCACACTTCCTACAATCTCACACTGAGCACACCTAAAATTTCTACTTATGCTAAACTCAAATAAATTAGTAACTAATTTCATTCAAGCTTCCCAAACACTCATGTTTCATCTAATACATTTCCCTTGTTAAAGACTTCCACACAATAAGATTTCCTTAGACTACACATTGAACAAACAACAATAGAACATCAACATGAATAACAGACAACATATATGCATACAGCCTGCTATTTTGTCCTAGACAATCTTTTTTAAACACTATTGTCCATCACTGTTTTGACCCTGTATCTGAACTATATTACCTACCCGAAACCCACACTTCACCTGCTATTCAGTAGCTCACAACTTGTGTTTGTTCCTTTACTTTGGACTTTATTTCATTGAACGATTGTTGTTTTCTCTAAGTCTGCACATGTTTAGTATAGTATAATTAGTATTAAAAATGATTTAGTTTCAGCCCTTTATTTTGTTCACTTCTTGGGTTTTGAGTTGCATGATTAGTTAATTGCTTACCTGGTCTTGAAATGTACTTGAGTCGAGAGTAAGAATCATGTTTGTAGGTTCTTATTGCTTTGTGTAATTTCCTACGATCTCTAATTGTTCATGAGTGACATAAATCCTGCATCAACCATTTGGTAATTTGAGGCAGAAGAATAGCAAATGTATGCATGTTTACAAAGCTAAAGAAAGTGTAAGTCATCTCCTTTCTCTTTGTAAAATATTTTGGAACTTGAGAGGAATATTCTAAAAGTGCTTTGGGGTATGGGTTGTTGCTGGCTCGTTAGAGGGAGTTTTGTACGGTTGGGACTTAAGTGGTGTGATGCATAAGTTGAAAGTTTTATGGTGTTTGCTTCCAACAGCTAGTTGTTAGGAGTTTGGAAGGATAAAAATGGGGCATATTTTCAAATATAATTATCATTCATAGAACATGGTTGAGAAGAGGGTGGAAGGGATGCATAGGCAATGCATCTCAGTCCCTAAAGAATTCATAGATGTGTCTTTCCTTCTAAAATCTCTTTATTGATGTCTTGGAAAACATAAAACAAAAATAAAAATATGATAAATCGATGCTTAAAATTGAAAGAAAGCTACTTTCATGGAAAGAAAATGTATAGTGATGAGGACATGGTAGCTTTATGGGTCTCATAATGTGACACGTGTGGTCAAATTGGTTGGCCCAAAAGTCTTGGTCGTTGGGGTTTTGGAGGCGATTTTATTTCAGTTTTTTTTTTCTTTTATTTTACATTATCAGCAACATTATCATGTTTATTTAGAGTTTGATAGGATTAGGAGTCTTTATTTAGAGTCTTTTAAAAGAACGGGTCTTTATTGTAATTAGAATTAAATAGGGATTTTTAGTTCAAATTAAAGATTGAGTTAGTGTCTTATGGACATTTTAGCAAGCACTACAATGATAACAAGAAAAGCCATCCATATTACCATCACAATTTCATAGATACTAAGCAACACACACACACATCAACCTTTCCATGACAATATTTAGTAGTAAACTAAAATCCAATGTAAAGTAAAAAAAAATTACCACAAGCACTTTCAATTCTTTCCAAGCTTTTCTTTTGCAATTGCATGTAATTGGTCAATAGTGACCTTTCCTACTTTCTCTAAATATCTTTAAAACCTTTTTTCCACCCGTACAAGAGAAAAATAAAAAGTTAGTTTCATTGGACCCTTGCACTCCTTAATAAGTATTACAACTTCCAAAATTCAGCTCATTACATAAGCTATTGTTTCTGAGATAGACGTTGGTGCTTTAACTGTGTCACTCCAAAGAACAAAATAATGTTTTAGATCATATAGTCTAACTCCAATGATTTAGTTATGCATTACAATCAAAAGTAAAATACATCTACTTGTAATCTCCCTAAACACTGACCATTAGAAATCCATCGAAACCTTCCCTGTAATTGACCTCTATTGAAGAACTCCACAAAAACCTCCCCTTTAACTGCTATACACGACCATACATCTAACATACACCCACTTTATGCACTTACGGTTAAATTTTACTTTCATCACGATATATACACCCACCTTAACAAACTAAAAGTGAAATATCTTGAATGTCTTCAAGGTAAACCAGATACAATGTGATCAAGCAATCATATTTGATAACTTGAATAATAGATTGAGAGAATGCTAGTGAGAATCAAAAGACACATGTGAATACAGAAATAAGTGCATGAAACACTACATTTGAATGCCACAAATAACATAGCAAAACACCAGCCTATGGTGAACCTCTACTAAGAACAAATCCATACAACAAAACACTTCTATTAATGAATGAAACTAATTGATGAACTAATTCAGAATTGGACACAAATAAACAATCAACCCCCTAATCAACAAACACCCAAAAAAAATCATTTTACTAAATCAAGTTTCACAAGTAACCGAACAAAATCCAACCTCATCAAACTTTTGGGATACCAGTCTAACATGGATTGATTGACACTTATCTTATTGAAATACTTCACAAAACTCTTGAAAGAATATTGCAATAAAAAGAAAGAAAACAATTGTGTTCACACCTCACCCTACTACACTGGGTCTGAATGCTACTCCTATTTGGGTTTGCTGCCAAGTGCTCAAGGGTGCAGGGCTAATTGAGATTCTAATCACAACAAAAATAGACTAAAAAAGTCTCTGGGGGAAATCCCAATATACAAGTTGTTGTTTCATAACCTCCCTTACTCATATGGACTGCACCTTTGCCATCAACTCGCTGAAATGGCTTGGGTATCCTCAGCTTGATAACTGGCCTAACCACAGGTCACTAGTGAGAAACATCACCTCTGCTATCATCTTGCTGAATCACTGGTTCTGAGAGCTTATGGAGCATGGTGGGTGTCTTGATTTCTCTCCAAACAAACAAATCAAGAGGGCCAAAGGCCGCTAGGATGGGTCAATTCATAACACAACAGCTGGTATTTGCAGTCTTTCCAGCAATGATATTGGTGATATTTTATGATTTCTTGCACTAAGAGGAAGCACATCAATATCTTCCTTACTCATTCCTATAACTGTAATGAAGATAATCTGTGACTTAATTTTCTGCTGAAGCAAATGACATTTAATGCATCTTGGTATCAAACAGCACTAAAACTGTCTACCTTGGTCCCTTTCTTTTGTTAGTCTAGTGCATTTTTTGGTAAACAACCATTACTAATACTCCAATCACAAGCAAACAAATAAAAGTAGGTAGTAGCCATCTTTGAAGTAATGGGAAAGAATTGATTAGGCATAAGACCTACCTCAAATCCACCTAAAATGATCCCTATAGAGCTACAAACTTTTTATTATCTTTATGGACAACTTGCATAGAAAAATAAGAGGAGCATAAGATAAAGGCTTCTAAAGGAATTGTTTTATGAGTATAATGTCAAGAGCCCAGTAACCATAATTTATACTTGGAAAAGAAAGACCCATTATAGGATTGTTTGTTGTCCATTGAACCACTGAGTTAAGTGATACACTATTTATACACCAAACTTATAGCTATAAGACTAAAACCAAGACAGAACCTCAACAAATGCCAAATACTTTCAATCTCTTAATCCTAATCTACTAATTAGGAACAAATCTTCGGTGAGAAGCACTTTCTCAACAATGTCCTCTTTCTGAAGAAGAAAAAAACAAATAAATAATCAATAGCTTAGGAATAAAACAAACTATTTTCAGGAATACAATAGATTAGATGAATGGGGATAAATCCAACAGCCTCTTGCATTGGTCATTGACCCTTTGATGACTGTTGCTAAGTCTGAAGTGGAGTAAGTACGAGGATGTGAAGACCGTTAATGACTCAAAGAATATTTCAACAAAGTGAGGACTCTTGTTCTCAAAGTGTGATGTGAATCCTCTAAGATATGGGGGGGGGGAGGGTTTCCACCATGTTCGCTAGTAAATTAGAGAAATGACCAGCCCAATAAAAATTAATAGAACCATTATAGAAATGCAGGATGCGTTCCTAATGATGGGCTCATCCAGATTGTAGTTTTTGAAATTCACTCCAATGACATGGGTTGGAAAGTCACCCTTTCCTGGGGCTGTGATCAACACCTTCTTGGCCCCCGCCTTAATGATCTTTCCTGTGCCCTCCTTATTAACGAATACACATGTCCCATCGATCACAAGATCGATCCCTAAATCCCTGAAACAACAAAGACCCAAGTAATGATTGGTGTGATCTCTGGTTATTTAAAAGATGGAGAAATAACAACTAAATATTAAATTAGGTTGAAAAAGCTTACTTCCAAGGAAGGTTGACTAGGTTTTAGTCTAAAATGACTTTAATGATCTTACCATCGACCGAGATTCCATCATCACCTTCAAGCTTGACATAAGAAAAATAGCAACAAAATCTCCACATTATAGAACGAATTCCAAATCAGGAAACAAAATGTAAAATAGATGCTTTGTAGAGATGAAACAAAACCCTAGAGTTCTAGATTCGTCAAACCATCTCTCTACAAGGCCGAATTTCGAAGATCAAAGCTGAAGAATCACTCGACATGAAGCCTCAAAGCTTCAGATTCAACAAGAAATTTTCTTTGAAGGAAATAACATCTTTCCACAAAAATCAAAACGAGTGAGAGGGAGCAAGCGTAAACAAACCGTGAAAGTTTTGAAGGCAAGAACAACCGACCTACCAAAGACACAAAGTCTCAAGAGTGTAGGGAAAAATCCCTAAAGGTTTGAGAGTGGAGCGAGAGAGATAGACAAAACAGAGTGATGAAACACTTTCAGAAGAAATGAGAGTGAGACTGAGGGAAAAATGGAAAGCGCGAAACAAAAAGGTCCCCGCGAAAACCCCTAAATCAAAAGTTATTGCAGGCAATAAAATTTGTGGTGGCAATGTGTGACATGACCCATGAACCCAACACGAAATAAGCGGGTTAGTGTTGATTATAAATGTGTCTTAGGTCAAAGAGGGTTGACCCACTTTAACATGATTAATAAATGGGTTAGGTTCGGGTTAAGCCATATAATCATATATCCTTAACTTGACACAACACAAATCTGACCTTTCAACATGAATTACCACATAACCCATGAACCCAACATGAAATTAGCGGGTTAGGGTTAACTGTAAGCGTGTCTCGTGTGGGTTGCAAGTTATGTGCTAATTCATGTTGGTGGGTCAGATTCAAATTGTCTCAAGCTAAGGGTATACTACTATATGAGTCAACCCAAACTTAACCCATTTATTAATTATGTCAAAGTGGGCCGAGACGCTTTGACCCAAAACCCATTTATAGTCAACCCTAACTTCCTTATTTCGTGTTAGGTTCATGTCGGGTTCACGGGTCGTGTCAAACATTGCCACCCCTATGTTTAACAAAACTTCATCTCCCTTCAATTGCTAGGAATTTTTTAGAAGACTCAAAATCATGATTATGGTTTATAATCCCTGAAACCCCTAGAAAACTTAGAGAGTAGAGCCTAAGAAGAGGAAAATAAGTACACTTATCTAGAAGGGCTTTCCAAAGCAAGTGGATGTGATTGACACATCAACCTACTAAGAAGCATCGAATCAAATATCAATAACTATTTTGTACTTGTTGAGGCTTCCTTCGGAGACATCGGAGGTGAGTTTTACTTCTGCAGTAACCACCAGAGGTGAGTTTTACTTATGCTCTAAACACCGGAAGTGAGCTTGACATCTGCCGGATGCATTGAGCATGTGCGACTTGCAAAATGAGAGGATCCTCGTAAGGTTTTGTGAGTGTTTATGGTTTTATATTTTTTTTCTGTATAAGATTGTGTGATAATCTTTGATAAAAAAAAAATCAAATAGTTTGGTGATGAGCTTTCTAGAGTGGATATAGGCATCGGGTGCAAAACCACTATAAACTGTTATATATATTGTGTGATTGCTATTTGTGTGCTTGAATCTCTGTACCTATTTTGAATATTATTCTATAACATTGATATGTAATAGAGACTATCTATTGTGAAGTTATGTTTAGAATGGTGTGAATCAATATTTCAAATTGATATAATTATTTGTGATTCAAACTTTTGATCTAAAGTAATTGAGAAAATTATGATTTAAATTGATATATTTAAATATATCATATTTTAAAAATTGTATTAATCGCAAGTGCTTGGAATTGAGTAATTTATTGAATGATGAGTCCAATTATTATTTGAATATATAGCTACATTGTTTCCTCAATCTTCTTAGGCACCACATTGAATTTAAATAGTTTCAAAGTTGGGGATTTGAGAAAGAATTGAGTTAAAGGTTAAAAATTGCAAGAAATCTTATTCACCCCACTTTAGGATTATTTGGGTTAACATTTAGAACTTCCGCATTGGTATCATAGTATACCAAGTTACTACAATTTCATTAAGGTAAGACAATGGAGATAATAAAGAAAAGAAAACCCAAGTTTACAAGTTGAGTATCTCCATTTACCCTTGCAACCAACTTGGTCTCCCCTACTATCGTTATTGCTTGGCTATGTTTTTACTTTTTTTAACGTTTTAATCCCCAAAAAAATGCGAGAACATTTTTTAACCCAATTTTTTTTACAATTCACTCATTATTTGTGAGGGCATTGATTATACCCTTACAAAAAAATATTAACAAGAACATCTCTCTAAAAGAATATTACATTTTAATCCATATTTGTAGGGCACACAATCGCTCTTGCAAATACAATAGTAATAGTGAGGGCTAACTGCTTGCCCTTGCAAATATATTCATCTTTTGTGAGGGCTACAATTAGCCATCACAAATATATTCGTAATGAGTAAGGGCTAGTTTTAGTCATCATTAAAAAAAAGTGTATTAACGAGGGCTAACTCCTTGCCCTCGCAAGCAAATCCCACCTTTTGTAAGGGTAAATAAATATCCTCGCAAACACATTTTGAGGGAACATTTTGCGGGAATATTTCCCTCAAAATTTTTTATTTACGAGGGTTAATAATGGATTTATGACAATTTTTTGGTTTTTATCGCAACTATTTTGTTATTTTACCACACAATTGCAAGGGCTACAATTAGCCTCGCAAATGCATTCAGATTAGTGAGGACGAAAATTAGTTCTCACTAACAAATTCACATTAACAAATGCTAAAACCATGTCTCGCTAACACGAATGTATTTGTGAGGGTGAACTACTAGCCCTTGCAAAAAAATAAAAATGTTTTCGAGGGAAAATTAACACCCTCCCAAAAATATTTGGCAGGAATATTTTTCTCCAAAAAAAATGTATTTACAAGGGCTAATAAAGTAGTTGCGATGGTATTTTGGTTTTATCATAACTATTTTGTCATTTTACCACACAATTGTGAGGGCTACAATTAGCCCTCGCACATGCATTCATATTAGCAAGGGTGACAATTAGTTCTCGCAAATAAATTCATATTAACGAGGGCTAAATCCTTACCCTCATTGATACGAATGTATTTGTGAGGGCTAACTATTTGCTCTCACAAAAAATTCTCATTTTACGAGGGTATATAAATACTCTCACAAAAAACATTTGCCGGAATATTTCCCTCCAAATATTAAATATTTATGAGGGCCAACAATGCATTGGTGATGGTATTTTGATCTTATCGCAACTATTTTTCCATTTTACCAAACAATTGTGCGGGAGTCGTTTTTCCCTCACAAAAATGTGTTTTTATGAGGGCTATAGATAACCCTCACAAAGGTTGTCACTAAAAGACATATTTATTGTAGTGAATACCATGCTCATTACATCCTTTTTTTTCAATAAATACCCTACAATGGCCTGCACTTGCAAGGTATCAAGCCCTATAGATTGGGCATGTTGGGCAATACTTATGTGAGGGTTTCTGGTTTCGAGGAGTTGATCATACCATTATTGATACAAGAGGGGAAAAAACTCTTTTAAGACAAGAATAGGGAAGGGAAAGAATCATACATCTTCTTTTCATTTCTATTTGATTCTTCACCCAAAGAAAAAGGAAGGAAACTTATTCAACTTGCTATTCTCATCTGAGTCGTCTGGTTCTTCATGGCATAGAAGTGGGTGGAATGGTTATGGTGATAAGCTTTCGAATCTGTTCAAATAGTTACAGGAAATTTAATGACTTTGAATGCCCCTAGTTGTATGACATCCCCTGGTGTCCTGGACAAAACATCATTTCCATGGTATTATAGGAAGGGTAAATCCTATAAAAACAAAAATGGGCACACTGCTAACATATGCCCTCACCAGTATGCATGTTAGCATTCCACACACACACACACACATAAGAAAGATAAAGGATAAAGGTTTAGTCCCAAATTGGTTAGAGACAACTTCCTCTCTCAACATGTACATGGGAGAAGGATAAAGAATAAGGAGTAAGGACTTTATGAGATGACACACACAAGTGCATGTGCCATGGAGTATTGTGTTGTGCGCACTTGACATGCGGGTCACCTAGGCTTCTAATTTCTTTTCTTTTTAAAAAAATAATTTCCCTTAGATTTACTTTTTATGATGATTTTGTGATTATAACCATGTTGATTTTGGGATGGGGTTAAAATTAACAATTATTTCTTAGTTTATCCGTTGAGTATCATCACAAGAGGAGATATTTATTTGGAATACTCAATTTGCAAGTCACAAGTTTAGCTGCGAATCACTAGTCTAGTCGCAAATTGCAAGTTCAATTGTAAATCCTTGGTCCAATCTTGAATCACAAATTCAGTCACAAATCATTATTTAGTCGCAAACAATAAGTTCAATCGCAAATCACTAGTTTAGTTTTGAATCATACATTCATCTTCAACCTTTGATAATAACCAATTCATCCAAAGCTAGAAGGCATCGTTTTCACATTTTGTTGAAGGTAATCAGGCCTCCCAACTTTGTGTAAGGGATTGCGGCCAGAATAACTTCAGGATACAATCTAGTTTGGGTAGAATCATTGTCTCTCCATGGACTTAAATGATCCAACAAAGACGAATGAACTCCATTCATAGTTTTCTCATGCTCAAGTTAGGTAAGGATTTTTCAAATTTTGATTAGCTATGAATAGATTCTAGTTTCTACATGAAATCCGGCAGCACAATGCCTCTACAAGTTCACTTTAAAGTCATGTAGACATCTTAAGAAGACGCAAGTATCCTTACATATGAGAGTACAGATCTTTAAGAAGGAACCACTCCAAGAGTTTAAGTGATCTCTCACATATGAGAGTACTGACCTAGGGAGCGTCCCATTCAAGAACCAAGCAAGCCATCTCCTAAAGAGATCTTTTGTTGGTTCAAGAATGACTAATCTTTTCAGTTACAAGAGAGAGAATGTGTGTGTGTGTGTAACACATTGCATATAGTGGAAAACTCGAATGCACAATAATGTGTATGCAGGTTGCCAAAATGGAGCATAAGAGAGATATAAGCAAAATAGGGGAATCTAGACCAATCCAGACTCAGTTGGACTGGTCCAGGTGCACGTAGGTCTACACAAAAAAAAACTTACAAAACAAGTTGGACCAATCCAGGGGCTCTCTAGTCTATAGAGAACCTTTACAAAATCAGCCTGGACTGGTCTAGAAAATTTTTGGACATATCCAAGTAGGTTGGACCAGTCCAGAAAAATGTTGCAATGATCCAACTGGGCAAAAGCGGGAAAAAATGTTGGAAATGCGATTTTTGTGACTTTTCACTTCTAGGGTGTGTGGGATGACCCAAAATCCTAGTTTTAGCCATAAAAGACTCAAAAACATAAGAAAGATAAAAAAGAAATGAAGGAAAGAAGGTTTAGAAAAGATGAGAGAAAACTCCCCCAATTTGACAAGGTAAGCTATGAAACTTGGAATTTTCTCTTGAAAAACTTGGGGGATTCATTTTAGTTGAATTATTTTTTTAGATTTATGTAAAAATCTCATGATCTATGATGTTTTTCATCATTAAAATCTGTAAAGCAAGGAGATTTGGGAAACTCTTGGAGTTTTGAAAAGGAGTCTTTGGGGTTTCAAGAACGAACTTGAAATAAGAGTGATATTAAGCAGTTATATAAGATATACCTCTATTTTTCTCTTAAGTTCTTAGAAATATATGCTTTGATTTATGCACTATGTCTCTTTGAAGGTTTTTGGTTTCAAAATGTTTAGATCCACACCATATTTATCTCTATTGTATTGATTTAAAAGCAATAAGTTCACATTCTTGAATCCTAGGGTTTTAAATCAATATTCTCTCATGATTCTTAGATTTGAAACATATTAGTTCTTAAAAGAAATTATAAACCAGTTTTAGAGGTTTCTACTTGATACTTGAGGTATTCTCTTCATTTTACATGTTTCCATACTTGCTTGTAGGGATGAACACTTGCTTAACCTATTAGTATATGATGTGCTTTAGTGATGGGTCAAGCATCTTGTATTTTCATGTATCTTGATATGTCATATGTTTTACATTCATTGGAAATTGCTCCCAAAGATTTGAACCATGGAATTTTGTAGACATGTATTTTTGAATCATGAAAACTTATGGATTGCATTTCATTATTTTTTTGGATTTCGACCAGATATGCATATTTATATGGATTTGATTTGGCTCTCCTCTTGGGGATTATACAATGATTTGGCCCTCCTTTAGGGGATTATAGAATGATTTGGCCCCACCCTTGGGGATTATACAATGGTTCGTGTTTTGTTTTAAAATGTGATCCACACATACTTTGTTTTGAAGTGCACGTCGAAAGTATTCCAGTTTAAAGAGTGAAAGGTATATGTTTTGTTGAACTACAGATCATACTTATTTTGTTTTGAATCGTACTTGTGGACTATACTTTCACTAGGGTATGATCATTGTTTTGTAAACTGTGTTGTACTAATGCATGCACATCTACATGTGATTTGACATTTCATATAGTTGTGCTCCACTTGACCCTATCATGTGTATATTTTGTATGATTACTTGCGAATCCATCAAACTCACCTAGTTGACACCATTTTCAGATTGAAGGTAGTAGGGAATTGATAGGATTCGTGAATGGGAAAGACGAGGCCGTAGATAGTGATGGGAGGACCAAGCTCCCTTATTTAAGATTTTTGTTTTTATATTTTAAATTAAGACTATCACTTATAGAAGTTTAGTGTTATGGATTGTGTTTATTGAGAGTGGACTTTGACGGATTTGGTTATTTCATTTTATGTTAGCTTGTGAGATTCATGACTACAACAACAACAAAACAGCCTTATCCCAACTATTTGGGGTCGGCTACATGAATCCTGTTCCGCCATTCTGCTCTGTT
>JAOXJP010190202.1:0-12271 GCA_025762735.1 Platanus orientalis | reverse complement strand
TAATAAACATTATTAAATACTTATAAACCATTATATTTCATTACACACTTGGGTATCAATAGTTGGGAATCGGTGCCGTCATGACACTTGTTATCGCACATGTGCAGAATTTTAAGTGTTAAGAGGTTGATAAATAAATAAATAACACTACACATTGCAAAAAAAAAAACTATAAATCCACATCCATAAAACATAATCAATGATACAAATATATATACTGAAACGGTTATATTTCGTTTTTCTTCTATCCACACCAATCATAGTGCCATACTGCCACCCAATATCCTCCTCCTCTAGGATACTACACGATCGACGAGGCATACTTGAATTCATGCAGATAAAAATAAATTATATAAATAAGTATAGAATATAAGTGTAAGTGTGTAACATATTACATATGTAGGCTAGCTAAATAGATAACATGGTTTAAATTTCAAAATCACTACATGAGTACATGACCTAAGTACATGTTTGATACTTTCTTTAATGTAATCTTCTGTTTTATTTATTTATTAATTTTTTGTAAAAAATTAAAAAAAAAATACAAAAACATATTAGAATTAAGATAAACATACTTTATATGTTTTAATATATTCAAATATGCATTCTGGATTTTTTTGTTATCTTTTGGCATGTTTTGGAATTTTTTAATATTTTAAAAAATTAAATAAATACAGAAAATTTTTTATTTTCAGAAATCTACCAAATTGATATATATTATGTGCAAAATGAGATGTAGTATTTTGTATAAAAAAATTAGACCAAACAATGATCATTTCATATAATTTTTTAATTTTTGGAAAAAAAATATAAATATATATATATATATATATATTTTCCAAAAATTATTCTTTTTTTCATGAATGTGTAGATCTATCACAAATGTATAACATATAAAAAATCTACAAGGATTAGAGAAGAAATAGAGAGATCACCAAAATTTTTGTTGAGATTTGGGGTTTCGGGTTCAATCCTTTGATCTGGCTCAAATCTCCCTTCTCGAACCAAATGGACTCAAGTGGAGTCCTGTATTTAGGCAATGGAAAGTAAAAGAAACAAAAAATTGCAAAAAAATTGAGTTTTTGTGTGATTTTTAGCACTTGCGATACAGGTACCTTTTGGCTGCGATACGCGAGACGTGAGATAGGGTGTTTCGCGTCTCTCTCCTCGATTTTAAAGGAAAAATAGGGAAAAGAGGCATACGTATCACGAGACACGTGCAATACTCGCGATAACTTGCACAGGCCGCAATATTTTGCAGTACGATGACGTTTCGTCTCGTGGCAATGCGATATCGGTACGTCTCGCGCGATACGGCCTGTATCGCGTGAGAGTTTGAATCATGATGTAATCTAATATGCTTCCTGTATTTTTTCAAAAAAAAAATTTCAGTATTTATTTATTTATTAAATAAATACAAAAAATATTTTATTTTAAAAAATCTACCAAATTAACATGTTATATGCATTATGGGTTGTAGTATCTCGTATAAAAAAAAATAGATCAAACACTATAAATTTGGCATGATATTTTGAATTTACTTTAATTTTTTTATATTTAAAATATAGATATATTTTAATTTTTGAAAATTATTTTTAACTCAATGAATGTGTATATCTATCATATATATATATGACATTTAAAAAATCTAGAAGGATTTGAGCAAAAATAGGGAACCTACCGAGGTTCTTAACAAAATTTGGGGTTTCTGCTTCGATATTGCAATCCTGCTCAAAGAAAGGTTTTATTTGAGCAGGTTTTAAATCAAAATGGACTTAAGTCGAGTCCTAGATTTATCTTTAGGAACTTAGATCTAGGAATTTTCACAAAAAATTGTGGTTTGTAAAGTTTTTAGCAAGCTGTGATATGGCCGGGAGACACAAAATGCGATACTATCTATGACTCTCATATCTTGGCCAGTTTTAAGCAAAAATTCACTAAAGCCTTCCACGTATCACATGATGTGTGTGATACATGCCACGATATAGGGGAGGTCTATGCGAAATATCGAGTTCAAAGGGGGTATTGTACCCCCCATCCATGACACTGATACATATCACATGATACTTTAGACACTAAAGTCAAAGCTTCAAGTGTGGAACAAGTTAACGATTGGCTGGTTAGAGGATATAAATCAAAGATTTGGGCTGAGGTCAAATGGTTGGATACTTTGGTGGACTAAGTTGTGGGTGTGGATGCATCTATTGTTGAGGAGGGGAAATGATTACAGGTTGGTTGTAAGATCTTCATAAAGAGGAGATTTCTTGGAGACAAAAGATGCGGGTTAAGTGGTTAAAAGAAGGGGATGATAATTTTAAATTCTTTTATAGGGTTGTCAACGGGCAGAGAATGAAGAACTTAATCTCTACTATCAAAGTGGGGGATGTTAGAGTGGATAACTAAGAAGCGGTGGCTAATGAAATTTGTAACTTCGTTCAAAACCTTCACACAAGTGATGGTATGGTAAGACTTGTTATCCAAAATCTTATTATATTTCACTTCCTTTGGACAAGGCCCAATGGCTTGAGAGGCCTTTAGAGATTTTTGAAGTCAATGAGGTTATCTTTAATTTGGAAGAGGATAAAGTAGATTTGTGGGGATTTGTGTAATTAAGTTGTTAGGATTTGTAGTAGGAGAGAAGAAGAAGACAAAGAAGATGAAGGAGAAGGGAGAGAGGGGAAAAACGTATGGAAAGAATTGAACTACTCTTACATACGTATGGTGTATATTCATAGGAGAGAAACGTCAATACAAAAGTAGGTATTTACAAGTATACCTCGATACCCACTAAAGACATATACACCCTTATGTATTGTATTTCTACTACTCTCTGATAGACATCAATGCTCCCCCTTAAGCTGGTATGTAGATATTGTGCATACTTAGCTTGCTAATAATCCTATTAAGACTAGGATTACATAAGCCTTTGGTGAACACATCGGCTAACCGGTCTTCAGTCTTCACAAAAGGAATACATATCAGTTTGACTTGTAACTTCTGCTTGATGAAGTGTCTATCCTGGTCCTATCATGCTGGACAAGATCATGGGTAATGCTAATTGTGACCTTATTATCAAAGTATAACCACATAGGAACTTGGGAGTGAAAGCCCTACTCTCTAAAAGGACCACAAATCCATAATATCTCACATTACCTGTGTGCTATGGCTCCTATAAACGTGAAGAAGCCAAAAGTGGATCTCCTATCAATCATTGATCCTGCTTAATCTGCATCTGTAAAGCCTTCAATGTGTTCTTGTCATTTTCCATATAAGAGTCTTTGACCTGGACTCTTTTTCAAATATCTAAGGATGTGATATACTTCCTCAAGGTGTCTGGTCGTAGGGGAATGCATAAACTTACTGACCACCCCAACTGCATAAGAAATATCTGGCATAGTCAAGGTCAAATATGAGCTTCCCAACTAGTCTTTGATAATGACCGATATCAATGAGATGGTGTCCCTTATCGGCTTGCAAGCGGTGGTTAGACTCAATGGGAGTCTCACAAGGTCTACATCCCAACATCTCAAAGTCTTAGAGGAGATCTAACACATACTTGCGCTGAATAAGCATGTACTATTATTGGATCTAACAACTTCAATTTTAAGAAAATATCTGAGAGACCCTAAATCTTTGATCTCTAACTCTTTACCAAGAAAATCTTTCAGGTTGTTGATCTCACACTGATCATCACCTATAACCATAATATCGTTCACATAAACAATGAGAGTTATCACATTTCTTTTCTGATGCTTTACGAAGAGGGTGTGATCTACATGGCACTGTCTATACACATTCTTAAGCATGACACTATAGAATCTCTCAAACCATGCTTTAGGGGATTACTGAAGCCTGTATAGAGATTTCCTTAAGCGACATATTTTTCCTTTGTCAATAGAGTGCAAAAAACCAGGAGGTAACCTCATCATATAAACTTTCTAATAGCAATAGGAAGATAAGAATCATCACGAAGCATAGGAGAAGCGACACCTGGTGACGAGGAGACCGGTTGAAGAAGCACATGATGTTCAAGGGAAGCTCCCTTCTTATTATATTAAACAAACACTTGGGTGAAATCTTTTGCCCAAATCTTCTTTTGGTTGGTTGCCATGGAGTCTTCCTCTTTAGGTATAGCTACTTGTTCTATCTTCCCTTGGTTACGATATCCATCAACATCAAAACATACAAAAGAATAGATAAGGGAAGAGCCAACTCATCTTCCTTGTCAGGTCTACTCTCCCCTTGAAGATGAGGCCGGGTAGGAGAAAAAAAAAGGTAACAGTTTTATGAAAGGTGACATCCATGGAGACAATGCACTTCCGAGTAGAAGTGTGATAACATATGTAGCCTTTTGATTTGGAGCATACCCAAGAAAGATACATTTAAAGACTTGGGGTCTAGCTTGGAATGATTAGATTTAGAAACATGGTCATAGTATATGCAACCAAACACTTTAAGAGGAAAGAAAGATCTAGGAGTAGAACACAAGAAAAGCTTAAGGGGACGTTTGAATCCCACAATATCTGACGGTTCATCAAATAAGCTATAGTTTGGATAACAACCCAAAAAACTTGGGGAACATGCATATGAAACAAGAAGACACAAGTGATAGCAATGTCATGTCGGTTCTTTCTCACAGCAACCCCATTTTTCTCGAGAGTACCAGGACAAGTAGTTTGATGAAAGATACCATGCTGAGAGAGGTAAGAGGAAAAAACATGAGACATATATTCTCCATCATTATTGGAATGAAGAACCTTGAGCTTAGTGTCAAATTGGGTTTTAATTGATTTATAAAACAACTTAAACACTGAAAAGACCTCATGCTTGGATTTCAACAAGTAAATCTAAGTAACTCGGGAGTAATCATCAATAAAGGTCACAAAATAATGAAAACCAAACAAGGAGGTAACAGGTACAAGTCCCCAAGCATCAGAATGAACAAGGGAAAAGTGAGAGGAACTACGACTCATACTCGGGGAATAGGAGGAACAACAATGTTGGGCCAATTCACAGGTTTCACAATAGAATATTGAAACAAAAGAGCATAAACCCGAAAAGAATTTGTGTAACATGGGTAATGGGATATGGTCAAGATGAGAATGCCACAAAATAGGTTGATCGAGCTGAGAAGTAAAATGGAAACAGAAGATGAGGAAGACTATTGGACTGGAATAGAGGGGATGGTGTCTACTGAGTTGTAGAGGCAACAAATAAACAACCATCCATGAGATACAATCACTGATCCTCATGGCCTCTACCAATCGTCTTCCCTATCTCAAAGTCCTGGAAAATACAATAGGAAAGAAAAATTGTAATAATGCAATTCAAAGCTTTGGTAATATGACTTACAAAAACAAGGTTCAACTGAAAATTTGCGAACATGAAATACAAAAGACAATGAAAAGGAAGATGTAAGAGGAATGCAACAAGTACCAGCTATAAAAGACAAGGAGCCATTGGTAATATGTACTATGTCTTTACCAGAAGTGACACGATATGAAGAAAAGAGGCTAGACATACCAGTCATATTGTAAGGTACCCCATTATCAATGATCCATGGATAACTAGGTAGAGGGATATGAGAAGAGACGAAGGTACCAGAACATGCGAAGAAGACACCATCAGGTGGAAATGATGCCTTAACTAAAGACCAAACACAAACCACGAGCCAAATCACTTGAATCGCACTACAAACAATATACAAGGGAAACACATTATAATAGGCCCAACTACAAACCCCAAGAAGCTACACTTTCAAGAGGAATTCCATGCAACGAAAGCCCAACACGAACGGTTGTTGAATCCAAAGCAAAACAACTCTAGCCACAAGCATCGAGATCCAACAGGGCAAGATAAGCTCAAACACAACAACGGAGCACAAGCAAGATTGCATAATAGAAAGCTCAAGAATAAACCAGTGATTGTGAATTGATCGAAATAGTCTCAGCTAAAAACAAACAAAATATGTGCTGCGTCAGCACAAACAAGGCTAATTTCAACAATTACAAGTCTCTCAATTAGCAAAGAGAAGAAACTAGCTCCTAGCCAATTCCCATGGTTCAACAAGCTACAAAGATCTCCACACGAGAGCAAACCCAAGAGAATACCAACACACTACTACACACTGTTGATCAGCTCGGTCTAGCCTCGAAACAGAGCAACAAAGAAAAACATGGGAAAAATTAAGACAACAAACCACTTCATGAACACCCAAAACCACAAACATTGGACAAAACCTTGCAAACACCTTACTAATGGGTACTATAATACATAAACTTCATCCATGAACAACAACCAACAATTCTCATGATAGCTTCCAAATAGCATAATGCAATCACACATTCAAGAATCAAAGCTAAGCAAGAACTGTATAACTCTCCATGAACTATATGAATCAAAATATAGCATGGAGCGTTAACCCAAAACATGCAGATTGATCATAACTTTCTCAAATCTTATCTAAATTTCATGGGACTTATTTCTATAGCTCTGCAACACCAAAACAATCCAAGATTCCCTGGTTTTGTAGCTTAAAACAACCCCAAATCTAAACATTTTTGAAATCTGGAAAATCTTTCGAAAATCACAAAATAAAACATAAAGCATAAAAAAATTGAAAACAACTCCAAATGAGCTCAAACTTGTGCTCAAATGGCTACCTAACCAGGTGATCCAGGAGGAGAGTTCAAACTTTAAACCCTGTTGTCATCGTACGGACTGATGACATAAGCATGTCTCATGTGTGTTCCTTGTGCTCAGAACCTCAAGAGCTCTCCCTTGGCTCTGATACCAAGTAGATTTGTGTGATTTAGGTGTAAGGGTTTGTAGATGAAGAAGACGAAGATTCACATACGTATGGTGAATTGTAGACTTTTGGAAAAGGTTTTGTTCAAGAACGATTTTGGGGAGCATTGGTTGAGATGGATGAAAAGAGGCAAGTGGGGTGTGCTTTGTAAATTTAATGTGGAGAAGACTTATGATAGAGTGTATTGGAGATTTTTGGAAAGGGTTTTGTCCAAGATACAATTTTGGGGAACGTTGGTAAGGATGGATGAAAGGATTTGTGGAATATCCTTTTTTTTAGTCTTCATAAATGGGTTCTTGAAAGGTTTTTTTCCCTCCTCTAGAAGCCTTAGGCAGGAAGACTTGTTATTCCCCTTGCTATTTACCACACCTTAAGTGCCATTCTTTCAAAAGCAGAGGCAGAAGGTATTATTTCAGGTTTCTTTGTAGGGGATAATTGATGCAGGATACTCAGCCGAGATATCAAATTTGATAGAAGTTCACACTAGGGAAAAAAAAACCACGTGTAGGCTGAAATAAGGTCTAGTTATAATGCTGAAATTGGTGATAATCAATGACTATTTTGGAGACAGATTTAGGATAGGATTGGAGATTGATCTTCTGCAAAAGTTTATAGAGATTGAGAATGTAACGGGTAGACTAAAGAAGGATAAAACAGTGTGCTGTTTCAGGTTTGATATAGGCCTGATTAGGTACTACAGAGAGTACCTCATGGGACAGAATATGGGTGTTAACAGGGGAGAGAAAGTGGTGGTCATGGTGACTAAAAGGAGTTTCTTGGGTTGTAACAAGGAAAAAAAAGTAAGGGGAACAAGAGGATAACAGAAAAGGGTTAGGAGAATGAGATTAGAAAAGAAGAAAAGAGAAGAGAGGCTGAGGTTACCTCAGCTCATGGAGGAGAGAGACAGAAGATAGAGGGAAGAGAGAAGAAGAGTGGAGATTTCGATCTCTACCCTAAGAAACAATCAATGGGTCACAGCCCACACAATACCAATACATGTTCCACTATTAATTCATCATCAAAACTGAATTTCTTTTCATATTTGTTTGGCATTTATAGGCTTACAATGTTTACAAAAAGAAAAGACTTTTAAATCTTCTAAATCCCTAAACATTAGGACCAAATTTCTTAAACAAACAAATCTCAAGTTTCCTAAACTTCTTATCAATTAAAGATTCCCTAAAATATCAAACTTTAAAAATAAAATTCCTAAACTCTATGATTCTTTGGGGTTGTCGATTTGGCCTAGTGGACCCTTCTTTATTGACTTAAGATATGCTCTAAAATATTTTATAAAGAAAGCAATCAACCAGCTATTATAGGTCCCACAAGAATCAAATAAAAATCTTCCAAAACTTGGAAAGATTAGGGGCTATCATCCCACTATATCTGGGCCCAGTTTGACTCTTTAAAAGAGTCCCAAAAATCCCCTATTATGTGCTACACGACCAGCTCTTGTGGGCCCCTTTAAATTCAAATGTTAAACATAAAAAGAAACCTAGAAGAGGACTGGTCGTGCACCTATAACTCCCTAAATTTTTGGCAACTTGGCTTTATTACAAGGACTCCCTAAATAAAATTACAAAACCCTTAAAAAATAAAAAATTAAAATCCTAACTACTCGACACATCAATGGGAGAACTATCCATGGTCTTCTAGATTTTTCTTCTTTGCATAGAATGCTCTCACATCAATAATGTTAGATTCATCTCTCACCCTCAGTTTGCTGATTAGTCTATCCCCTTTTTAGAGGATGTTAAGGAGTGTATGTAGAATGTGTTGAAGTATATTAATTTGTGTATCTCCTAACAATTTAAGGTATTGGGAGAGTTGGTTAATTTACTGTCAACATGGTATCAAAGCAGGTTTGGTCACGAGTTTGAATCCCCATGAAAGTATTTTCCCAGACATAGTGTTGTGAGCATGTGTACGCATTGTGTGGACTCGTTCCTAGCTCTTCAAGTGTATTCCCTGTAGAGAACATTGTTCCTCCTAAGGGGAGGTGTTGAAGTATATTAATTTGTGTATCTCCTAACACTTTTAAGATTTTGGGAGAATTGGTTAGTTTACTGTCAACAGAATGTGAAGTACATACTTAAATGCTTTGAGGCCATTTTCGGTCTAAAGTGTAATCTAACCAAATCTAGTCTCATTAGGATTAACCTAGGGAATGAGGATCTGGTCCCCTTTGCCTAAATTGTGGGTGGAAAATTGACAAATTGCCTATTAAATATTTGGGCTTGCCATTGGGAGGTAACCCAAGGATTGAAAGTTTTTGGGATCCTATATTGGAAAAATATAGCAAAAAATGTGCCATGTGAAAGAAAAGTTATATCTCCTAGGGGGATCGTATCACCCTTATTAAATGGGCTTTGTCCAATATTCTAGTTTACTACATGCCAAGGAAAGTGGTTGGGAAAATAAAGAAGATTCAGAGAGACATCCTTTGGGAGGGAGAGGACTTGGTGTTTTGTTAGTTAGAAAGGTAACTTGTTGCAATCTGCCATTTCTTTTAGATATGACTCCTTTGTAATGTCTAGCCTAGATTCCCTTTGCATTCCTCTTCCCAAAGCCCATGGAAATGTATCATCTCTATGTTATAGCATACGAATCCCAACAATAACAATAATGAGTTCTTTAAATTCTGGAAAATAAATGCAACAGAATTTAAAAGACATACATCAAATATGCAATCCATTTAAACTTTACTCTCTACTATCATAAGAGTGAAATCTCCAACAAAACAACCACTAATGTAAAACCTTTACAATCCGTAGCATAATCCATAAAACTGAACTTTCCGAAATCAGACATGGTCTAAAATGTCAAGAAAGTTGTTCACGTTCTAATGACTAATTAAAACTAAACATTGGCACTCTCTCTCATACCTTTCTTCACTCTTCATTTTGCTTCCAAGGATGCACCAGTCTACTAAGCTTCAATATGAAAAATGTTGTCAAAGATGGGTGAGCTTGAAGGGCTCGTAAGTAACTATACAAAACATACAACAGAATAGGGTCAAGCTAAAAAACAGTATGGAGATTTGCATATATATTTTCAAAACTTATACAAATCATTTTGAACGTACATATGCATTTTATCACATATCAAAACGGAGCTTCTATGAATCATCTTTTCAAAATGGAACATATACGATGCATAATAAATATGAACTTTCTTATCAAACATATACATATAACAACCCAGAAGGGTCTTCAAAATATGAAACTTTCCTTTTCAAAACATGTACATACAGCAACCCATAGGGGTCTACAAAAATACTAAACATACACATATGGCAACCCTTAAGGGTCTCCGATATACAACTTGTAAAGGGTCTTTGCAACCCACGAGGGTTTTTCGAATAACAAAACACATAAATTTGATTGAAATTCAAGCATACGACAACATACAATTCACAAATATCTCACAAGACAAATATCACATAATTCCATAATCTCATATTTCAAATCTTCGGAACAAACATGAATCGATGCACAACATATTCATATGTCTAATATATAATTCAAATTATTCTTATTCAATTATATAATCATATATCAACTCATAATTGAAGCCAAAATCGGAAACACAATACAAGATAATAACATTTTCAATTCATATACAAGTATAAAATGAAGCATAATAACAAAATACTTCAAATTTTATGTGAGGATTCATAGAAATAAATTTGTAAATCCTTCTTGTGAAAACATGGGTGAATAAACATGTCTTAATCAACCAAAAACTTCCAATTAGACATAAATCACAAGTTTAAAATGGGAATTTCTAAAATCCAAATAAGGAAAACATGGAATCATTTGTAAATCACAAGGTTGAGTAAATATCTATAGAGTTTATACCATAAACTTCAAATCATAGGCTTAGAAATCATAGATTTAAGATCCTAAGAGTAAAAACATATGCATGCCTTGTATAATCATTTGTTTAAAATCCATAGAATTTATACCATAAAACTTCTAATTATGAAATCATAGATCTAAGATCCTTAGAGAAAAACATGTGCATATTTTGTACAATTACTTACCCTTCACAATCTGTCTTGAATCTCCAAATTCCCCTTGCAATACCTCTTTTCCTTTATGGTTTATCTCCAAGAAATCCTCCAAAAATCTTTTCTCTACAATATCCAATGTGTGAAATACTTAGCACGGTGAGATTTCATGAAAATCTAGAAGATAACTTCAAAACTAAGACAAATCACCAAGGGCTTTGGGTTCCATTACTTACGTTTGCTAAATTAGGGGTGCCTCTCCCCTTTCTCTCTGTCTCCTCTCATTTCCCTTCCTTTATTCTTATGTCTATAAGCCTTAAAAGGGCAAATACTAGGGTTTTATCTCATTGTAAGTGGGTCCCACATGAATTTAGAAGCAAAAATGGGATTTCAGCAAAAAATTCTCGAAATTCCAATTTTTCCAGTTTGGATCGATCCAAATTTTCCTTGGATTGATAAGTCCGAATACCATTTTGTGTGTCTGAGATCCTTGGATCGATCCACCCATTTTGGATTGATCCAAATGTTGGGTCAATCCAAAGTGCTAGGATTGATCCTAATTGGCAGATTTTTGTCTCTTTTGGGTTCTTGGCTTTCAATCTACTATGTTCACATCCTTTTTCCTTATTCAATCCCATGACATATAATTAACAAAAAAAAAAAAACTACAATTAGTCCCCTTGATTGCATCCACATGGCAAATCATTAATTATCTATTAGGTGCATAATTATATATATACTTTGGAGATTACCAAATATAGATGTGGGGTGTTACACCGATAGTGAGGGGTTTGTTTATTGTTTAAACCATGGTACTAGAGAGAAGCAAACTGTGAGAAGTAATGCAAAAGAGAGAAGTAGGAAGCGAGGGTCAATAAATCCTTACAAAGCAAGAAACAATTAAGAAACAACTGGAAAGTGAGTACGAAGCGATTGGGGAAACGATCAGAAAGTGAGTACTGTGTGATTTGGAAGAATTTAGAAAAAAAATATTATGAAATGAAAGTAATAGAGCTATTACAAATAGGAAGTAAATAAAAATTATCTATAACTAATAGTTACTAATACATTAAGTGATTATTAATAATAGAAAGTAAATAACAATAAGTACAACTACGATACAATGAAGTGAATAAACTCAATGAAGTAATAAATTAACCTAAAAACAAAATTATACCATGCAAGTAACAGAGAATTATGACACCTATAAATCAATATGCAAATCAACTTTGTTGTTAGTATGGCTAGCCATACCTTAGATTTATCTTACATCAGATTTTTAGAGATAACAAAGCATCATAGTATCAGACTATAGAAGTTAAAAACCTTTAGATTTGAATATTTATTATTGGATTAGAATAAAATAATGTAAATAATAAAATCAATATTAAATATATTTTTTTGCTACTAAATCTCAAATATATATATATATATATATATATATATAT
>JAOXJP010190191.1:0-12272 GCA_025762735.1 Platanus orientalis | reverse complement strand
CATCCTCATCATGTCCACGGATGTTTAGAGGGACTCTGTAAATGGTGCAAGGCTCTCCACTCCAGGGCTGCCGACCAGGGGTTTCGAGTCTTTGCTTCATGAAGTTCACCCATTCAACATCTAGAGCTGAAACAGTTGCACCATGTTTTTCGTCCATCTTCCTCTACTCTGCTTGCAGCGTAAGCACTTAATAAGATCTTCAATGTCACCTGTGTAAGAGAAACAAAGCATATTTCTAGCCGGACACTTGAAGAAACCTTTATTTCGCACATTTCTGGGGTCATCGATGTCGCTTTCATAAGAGGAAGCAGATCCCTAGCCTGGCACTCGAAGAAACCTTTATTGGGCATGGTCTGCTTATTTATATCTTTGCTGGATAATGAGATCTCTACTTTTAAGTTAGAGAATAATCTTTACAGTGGAGACTAGGAGAAGGAGGCACATGCATAAATTTTACCGCCCATATGCCTCTCCTTCAGTTTCTTCCGAATCAATTTTATGTTCCCACGTTAAACACTATAAAGAACTCCTTAAGATGAGGAAATTTGAGAACTAGCGACCGAATTCAAGTATCAACTCAAAATGAAGCACTTGATAGGCTCTCCTAATAGGCAACCTTTTCTTTTAAATATTAAAAGTTGAAAAAAGTTCAGAAGAAACACCAACTTCTACTTTAATTTTATAAAACTCAACTCAAACTCAACAAAGCCTGATCCTAACAAATCTAAGGATACAAAATTTTCCACTTTGATTTTGCAACAAAATGTTTAAATGGGATTTAACCAGGCTCAGAAATATGAACTTAGTCCCAGCTTGACGTCATTCTTCTCAAGGGAGTCACCTGTTTGAGTGAATTTTATAATGTTGATCACACTCTCAATCTACCCTTCGTGAAACCAGACTGTTTAATCAATGAGCCACCTCCATCTGCCATGGCCAAACTAACCATGTGAAGCCAATGATCCCAGCCATCTAACCAATCACTTCCTTCATAGAGAGAAGATGCAGCTATCTAATCAATTGCCCGTCTTTAGAGAATGATTATTAGCATTAGAGAGAGCACACTATTCGTATAAATACAATGATGTCTCCATTACCACTACCTACGTTCAGGTCAACCTTCAGTTTAAACTAATTTGAACGAGCCTCAGGAGCAGCAGAAGGAAGATCAACCCACTTGATCTTCAACTCAATCTCCCCAGATTCGACCTCACCAAGCCTCAACCAAACATCCTGCACAACCTCACCATTTACACAACTCACAGAGCTGTCCCTGACCAGGCAATTGTCGCTACCAGGGACCACCTTTCTGATCATCATCTCCCCTGCTGAAGCATGTAGCACTCTTCTCAGCCTTGCTGCTGATGCTATCGGTTGAAGGTTAAGGTGAGATCGTCCCATCTTGTCATCTGCCTTGAACCGGTCTTTGTCAAACACCTCCTGTTGAAGGATGGGAAATATGGTCAAGTTAGTCCTAATCTGGTAACATCACAAAACTAATTTCACATGTTAATTAGCTAAAAAACATGAACTGCAGTTCTATAATAATCCAAGTGAAATTTAAAGAAAGTAGCCTGAATTGAGTAATTAGTTTGAAAGGAATTATAGCAAGAAAATTGGAAGACTAGAAATGCCATTTTGGTTGATAATATTTTTCTTGGTTTGACAGAAAATCTGAGTGTTAATTGTGGGTGAATATAAGGTCCAAAACAATATGTACAAGATGATTTATATCACATTCAGACGGGTGATAAATACGGTTGTCATTGCAATGTAATTTTTAAATGGAATTACATTTTTATGACCCCCAAATCCCCCCATAATTTACCATCAGATCTGACGATATAATTTTTTTTTCCCCTTCAAATGACCCCTCTTAATAACAAAGGTGACAGGCCCAACACTGGGCTGCCTCCACCGCCACTGCCATTGCCACCGGACCACCACTGCTCCTTTTACCACCACAACCACCATTGCCACCATCACTATAATGCCATCACAATTAAGCCACCAACCACCACCGTCTCTACCACCACCACCACCAGTCCACCACCATGTTGTCACTACCCTTGCTTTCAATACCATCACCACACTGCCACCATACTGATTTTAGAAAGTAGGTGTAATTTATAATTGTTCCCCCCTTCCTTTTCAGTTATTCTTATTAGTGTGTTAACATATTCTAAACTATAGTGAAGCAGTAAATGAAGTAATCATATAGAAAACACATTCTTAGTGGAAGTTCCATAATGTAAGTTCCCTTTGTTTAGATGTTCCATGTTGAAGTTGCATACTTGCATCTTAAGGCACAAATTTCTACTTGCATATATTTATACTGGTATTCTCTCAAACTGCTAAAAATATAATGTTAATTATTTACTTCTAACTCCCACTACTCCACTTATGGGGCTGACCTGTCCCCACAATGCTCTTCAGGGTCCAGTAGGAGTTTATATCTTTTAGCTCCTTATCCAGTGGTCCCATAAACCCTCCGATTGAAATTTATATGTGCTTCCTCCAAGAGAAAACATGTGAAGTCCACAAAGGGTTACAACACGCTTAATTATTTTATGAAATCTAGGACCAAAATTAGATTTTAGTAATTTTGAATACTGCTTGGTATTCTATGACTTAAGTTGGACTAGGAGAAAAAATTAGTTATTAGTTTTGACTTAAGTTTTTTCTTTTTCTATTTGGATTATTATTAGTGTGTAGGAATGGATATTAAAGCAGTCATAGGAGATGCTAGTAGCCATTATTTGAACTCTAGTTTGATCAATAGTTGCCTAAAGTCTATATAAAGGCCTTAGGGACGTCCAAGGGGGTGGCTGTTATCATTGAATTGCTGACTCTTATGAATAGATAAGGATTAATTGTGGCTTATATTTATGCTAACTTTCAAGTGAAATTTATGCACTTTATTGTTGATCATGTGGAGTTCTTCACTGCTGATTTTTCCTCTACTAAAGCTTGGATCTGTTGGAGTGATTTCACACTTCTTATTTATACTTATTTGGTGAGATCAATTCAATTATTTGCTGACTTTTCTACCCAAGGATTGGAGATGTTGTTTCATAGTGATTTTGGTGGTCTACTTTTGTATAAGGTTAAAAAATTGTGTACAAGATTCATAACTTACAGAAATTCCGTAGATTGAATGGGAAGAAAAGATGAGACTGAGAGCCAAAGCAACTGATAGTACATTTCAACCATACCTGGTAAATGTTGTCTGTAAACTTATAGTTTTGTAAGACAGATTTCCTGCTGTTTCTTTGGTTTACTATTTTAAATTTCTAATATAACACTATTTTTTATGAAGGAAAAGAAATAAGCCCTAAGTACCGTGCATACATTTGATTGATGTGGATACATACACCGATCAGTTTATGAGCAAACATATCACAGGCTGTGCAGCCAGTCACTGGGGCCCTTTTTAGATGGGCCATGACCTAAATCACAGTAATTGGTTTATCCAAATTATCCTATATGTAAGAAATGTTGATGGTTGAACGTTCTCTTGAACATCCCAAAGAAAGACAATGAGAATCATCCAGCCACTGCCATTTTTGGCTTGCCCTATCCATGAGATGCCTAATTGATACAGACGTCAGGACACTAGGTCCATCTACTAGTTTTCCACGGAGGGATGACAACCCCAACATTCATGGTGGGGCCCCAACCAATATTATGTTTTCCCTCAATCAATGGTATGAAACTCAAGTGAAGGACATGCTTCTACGACAAAATGCTGCTTGGCATAGAATACTCCAAATCTTAACTCAAACTTTAAAATGGCACATAGAGACAAACTGGAAATATTTATAAGAAGTAGCTTTACACAACCATGGTGAAAACAATGCAGAGTTGAAAAATGAAATAGTAAAACATGAGAAAGCTTACCAAGTTTAGAACTCCAATAGGTTCTGTAACGGAGAAAGTTAACTCTTCATTCCAGACAGGGTTAAGGCAGCTGTTAATAACCTTGGTCTTTGCAGTCTGGTGAAGAAAATAATTAACGATTGAGTACTTAAAAATTCTATATGGGATGAAACAACTTAACAGGAGACCATACACATTGATAGATATGTATGCATGATGGAAAAATTATATACAGTACTCAAATTCAAAATAAAATGGTAATAATTAAGAAATGAAAATAAATAAACGTGGCTCTTGAAAACATAAGATCTCTCTCCCTCTCTCTCTCTCTCTCTCTCGATAAACTGAAAACATAAGATCTTCAAAAGACCAAATACGTGTAACTGGTGCTTCTTGGTTGTTCGTTGTTTATATAATTTTAGACTGCACAAGCAATACAGAAAAGTTCATGAAAGGTCACAAAGAAATCTTGCATAATATGGAAAGACATCCTTGACGATTAAAGAGAGATGCTTCATTTATTTACTTTTTGTAAATATCTTTGATAATTAAACTAGAACACCAAGAGCCTGAGTTCAAGGCTGAGGAAGGATAGATAAGTAAAAAAGAAGAGATGCCTCAGTTGGCAGACTTATCAAGTAAGCTTTTCTCCCTCTATAAACTGTATGGGTAAGTTATAAACTAGAACACGCCATCATAGTTTCATTCATTCAGATGATAAGACCAGGATGCTAAACATCCAAACAAGAACAGATAGCATAAAAATAAAGATTAACAGAAAGCAAAGATAAGAAAAGGTAAGCATATCCAACAGTCTACTGGGAAAGACAAAGCAAGAAGCTTGAAACTAAGTAGACCTGATTGCCCAGCTTGACCACGACATAAGGATCACTGCTCCTGAAATCTCGGACTACGAGCCTTTTCCCCTGCGCTACAAATACTTTTACCAGCCCAATAACCTCACCCATATATTCACTTCTACTAAGACATCAACTTCAGAGAGAAGAACAACCTGCTTAAAAAATGAAGCCTAATAGAGTTCAGGGATAGCCGAAAATAAAGCAAATCTAATAGCTAAGAGAAACCCAGAAAGTATCAACAAGCATAAAAGATTTAAGTAAAAATAATAAATGTAAATACCATCTATGCACTAAGTTAGACCCTAGAAGATAATTTTTTTATTGA
Organism: Platanus orientalis; assembly: GCA_025762735.1. Lineage (NCBI taxonomy): Eukaryota > Viridiplantae > Streptophyta > Magnoliopsida > Proteales > Platanaceae > Platanus > Platanus orientalis. The sequence goes on along the minus strand of JAOXJP010190191.1, from coordinate 7,208 downwards.
TTTTCTGTTTTTAGAGACAAAACAGCCTCATACATGAAATGGGTGAATGCAATACTATTTTTCATCTAGATGATGGATCAAAGAAGGCCCAAAAATTGTATTTTCAAATAAGTGAAGAAGATAAAAAAGATCCTCTTCACTTGAGAGAGAAAAATCAGAAAGGAAACATGACAAGTCCACTGAACAAAGAAACAAGAGGGGCTAAAAAGAAAAGAAAAAGAAACAAAACATACTACTAATGGTATCGACAAAGAGGGGAAGAAAAGGTACCTGGAAGGAGGAGGAAGCATTGGTAGGAAAATAAAAATTAAAACCCTAATGTCAATTTCAGCTAGGAATATCGATCAGAATTACTCTCCAACAAATAAAAACAATTAAATACATGGAAAGCTGCCAATATTTGTTTCAGCTGCAAAATTTAACAAATCATAATACATTGATTCTAAAGCAGAGAAATAGCTCAATTGCAATAAAGCATAAAAATCCTATGAAGATCAACAGATAGGGTGAATTTTTTTTTTTCTTTTTCTGTAAACCAAAACACATTGTTATACAGTAGAACATAAAAAAGGCAGAAAACGGAGAAAGGGGAAAAATTCAGAATAAATAACTGGCTATGAATTTGAACAAATACTTCAAAATTGGAGTTAAAAAAAAAAAAAAAAACACACAGTAAAGAACTGGTTCATAAACTGCCAAGATATTCCCATTAAGATCAACATGAACGACCCAATCATAGTCAGATTTATAAGCAAACCGATTAAATTGAATCTAAACAAAAAAGAAAAAAGCACACCTATTCATACACTCAACACCCACATAGGAGAGAAAGAGGAAAACAACCCCACCAATAACAACTTGAAGATCTCAGGGAAAAACAAAAAAGAAACGGATCATTTATTTCCTCTGTTTACTAAAAGCAGAAATAGTGAAACTTCATTACCAGTATTTGCACGAAGAGGTTAAATCCCATAAAAACAGAGAAAGAAAAAAAGAAGAAGAAGAAATGCATTATTAACTCAGATTTACTAAACAAAATAGATCACCATTAAAGTTTCAATTTTTAGGAACAGAGATACTTGAAACATAACCTTCCGAAACCAGATTTAGAGAAAAAAAACAAACCGAATTCTGATTTCTTTTGATCAAAGAATGCAAACCCATCATCTAAATCCCAACCAGAAGCAAAATCACCTTCAATTCTCTCAACAAAACCCACCATTTTCCATTTTAAGAAGAACCCAAAAACCACTTAACTTCAAAAAACGCAAACTTACCAGTAAACCGTCTTTCGGCCACGATCTCTTCTTCTCTTCTCTTCTTGCTGAAATGAAGATTTCTAATTGGGTCCAACTAAAATCATCACCGATTCCAGTTCTCTGCTACTTTAGACTTCCCAGGTTCTGTGACTCCTTTAAACACTAAGACTAACGTGTCCGGCGCAGCTGCTGCCTTTGAAAGACAAGACCGAGCACTACTACCTTCATCTGGTCGCCTCACCGATGGAATACGTTTCAAGAGAGCTGTGCTGGCTGGTGGAAAATGTCGCAGGTGATGACAAACATTCATTCATGTGGACCCTATAAAGCACTTAAGTCAGTTTTCAGGCAACCAAACCAATCTCCCACCATTATAGCACATAACGACTCGCCAATAAAATCCTTAGTCATTGCTGAGATCAGTGATGGGACTTGACTTGATATTACAATCACCTGGAATTTTATCTCATAAGGGGTCCCTAAGATTGGAATATTCAACTTGACTCATTTGTTCAGATAGGACCTGATAGTATATATATGTAGAATTTTATTTAAGAAGGGATCATCATCCCTCATCTTGGAATAATCAACATTCACACTCAAAGTTTTGAAAATCAGATCGGACCAGGTCATCGGACCTGGTTTGACCGGATCAACACCGGTTTTATAGAAGCTTAAAACTGTAGTCTGCCAAAAACCTCGTATAACCAATAAAACCGGTCAAAACCGACAAAACCAGTCAGTTTTTTCGAACCCGATTCTAATAAATTCATTTGGTTTTTATTTTCTAAAAATTAAGAGGAACAAAAAAATATAAATGTGTCTTTCCAAATTCTAATCGAAGTTTCATGAATTGTTTTTTACTTTTTTGTATTTTATTGATATTTTAAAAAATTAAAATCTCGGACATAAACCTTCTAATGTATTATGAATTATTTTATTTTTTGATATTTTATCATATTTTACCAATGCTTGAAGCAAACCACGGTTAGATTACGTGAACTGATGGTTGAACCCTGTTGAGTCTGAACAATCACCTTAATGGTTTGATGGTTGATCCGGTTCTCAAAATTGTGCTTGAAAGCCATTTGAAAGCACATTCACTTAATCAAATACAACTACATCTTTAGATTGGATCTATCACGGATCAAATCCGTAGGCTGTGAAATTGGTTGGGTTCAGATTCGTGACATGGAAATGATCCGCACTGAATCTGTTTCTCATAGTCGAGAGACCAACAAGTTCGGAGTGAGTCATCAATCATCTTACTTATTTACATATCATTTTTCTTATCAATGTATTTCCTTATCTTTTCACATCCATCTAAGTTCACATGAAAAAAAATAATTACATCACAACGAAATAAAAATAACAATAATAAACTAAAATCCAGTCAATTGGAAATATATAAGCATCGTATCACAAATATCTCATAACCCTCCAAATAAATGGCTTAAACATACTCATAAACATATTTACGATTCTTTGCCCAAGAGTATAACTATAGTAAAGAAATATATTTTTCTCAATAAAAGTAATCTAAACTGAATGAAACTAAATGGATCAAAGCGCTCATCTCTTCCAACGAGAACCGCGAACTAAATAGTGCCTCAAGACTTATACATCTAGTCATTTACTGGTGGTGTCAATTGGGGTAAACTTGATGAATTTAGCAGGAGGATATACAGTTTATACAACACAATAGAGAATCAAAATATATATAACAGTAGACAGGGAATCCAAAGTAGAGAAAGGAAACAGAGTACATAAGTGCATATATCAACAATAATAGGTGTATACCTCTATTAGAATAAAGTATGCTCGTTATAGTACATTGAGTTTTATATTTAGTATTGATTTGAATTAACACATAAAACTGAAATTCGATATGAGATGTATTTTGGTAATTTTATACAAAATTATGAAATTTACAATTCGATATACAAAAATATACTATTAAATGTAAAATGGAATTTTAAAAACTAACACAACAAATGACATTGAATTTAGAGTTATATTTTGAAAACCAACGTAAAATTGATTATTGATATTAAAAGTTTTTTTAACCGAATTAAGACTCTTAAATACTTATATAAATAACCTAAACTCAACATTGTAACCCGAGAATCACTTAGAAAACAAAAGGAGAAGGATCTGAAACATCAAGTAAAGACTTTTGAAGAAAAATTAGAGTTTTTCGACAAGGAGTTGGGGTTTCAAATAATGACTGATTTGACAAAGATTAAATCACGAATTTCTACTAAATTTATAAGTAAACTTATAAACTATGCATGATTTTCCTTTAGGTTCATAGATTGTTCAATGTTTTGTAAGTAAATTTATAAATAATATTGAAAAAGATTGAAAATATGAACATGTGGACTAAATAGATGAATTGATAGAAAATTAGTGATTTGTTTTGTATTGTTAAAAGAGTTTTGTTAACTGGAATTCCTTAGAATTGTCTTAGAATGGGTCAAACATCTTGTATTTGAATTGTTTTGTAAGTACTCTTTTTATTAATATGGTTATCGTATAGTTTAATATTGCTTTGATATTGAAAGTTATTAATTAGTTTTGAAAACTGTTTAAATGGTGAGATAAAATTAATATGGGGCTATTTTAACACTATTCAAACGAAATGAAAATTTAAAGAAATTAAAGAATAAATATTAGATTATTTCAATAAAGCAAAATTTTAATAGACTATTAGACTTTAAAGACTATTTCTTTATTAGTATTGCTATGAAATAAATTAACACTACTTTGATATTGAAAGTTTTTTATTAGTTCTAAAAAACTATTTAAACGGTGAAATAGAATTAATATGAGACTATTTTAATACTACTTAAACATAATTAAAACTATAAGGAATTAATAAAATAATTATGAGACTGTTTTGCTAAATTGAATGTTAATAGACCATTGGATTATTAAAGACTATTTCTTTATTAGTATTGCTATGGAATAAATTAGTAATGCTTTGGTATTAAAAGTTATTTATTAGTTTTGGAAGTTATTTTAATGGTGAAGTAAAATGAATATGAAACTGTTTAATTACTATTTAAAAGTAATGATAATCTTATAAGAATAAAGATTAGATGATTTTGTTAAAACAGAGTGTTAATAGGCTATTGGACTATTAATAACTATCTATTTATTTGTATTACTATCAAATAAATGAACATTGTTTTAATATAAAAAATTATTTATTACTTTAAAAAAAATGTTTTAATGATGATATAGAATGAATATTAGATTGTTTTAATACTATTTAAAAGTAATGAGAATCTTATGAAATTGATAAGAATAAAGATTGGACTGCTTTGCTAAAACAAAATGTTAATAGATTATGATAAAAAAACTTATTTTCTTAAAAGAATATGTAAAGAGGCCACCTAACTATCAAGGGTGAATTGATACCTTTCATCCACTAGGGGGAATATAAGTGGTTGCCCACTTCGAGGCTATATGATGACTATACTGAACTAATCCCTTTGATCCACTTTGGGTAAAACAAATGGTTGCCTACTTTGGGGCTATATGATTATTGTACTGTACTATTTTTTGCCTTAATAGTAAAAGTCTAAAATGAATTAGATTGTTAATGTATTGTATTAGACTATATTAATAGCTATACTGTACTACTTTTACTAAATTGTATTAGATTGTTTTTGAACTGTATAAGACTGTAGTGAAATGTTTTAAAAGATATAGAGTTGTTATAGAATTGAAAAAATTGATATAGAACTGTGCTCTTTAAACTGTTTTGAATTTACCGAAAGATTTTGCAAGAAAGTGACAAGAAAATATATACAAAATGGTTTTGATTATTTTCTATACAAATACTCGTGTTTGACTTGACCCATGTTCTTACTGTTTAATTTATTTGTTTACTTCCTAAGTTTGTCAAGTTTACCCAATTTGACACCACCATAGATGAGGAACGCGAAGAGTAAGTGTTGCATGGTCATTGACCAACTTAGGAGAACAATTAGATTGATGAATTCATGGAGATATTATTAGCAGTTTAGTTATATGGGTTATGGATTCATTTATAGCTTTAGTTATCATTTGGATTAGATATTTGGCACATCAAGAGATTGATGAAATGAGACAGTCAATTCCAGATTATTAATTAATTAGTGGATGATTGTATAAGGTTTTTACTTCGTTGTGATAGTCTGGTAAATGGATGAAAAAGTTAGAGATTCCGCTGCAATTAAATTGAGTGGTATATGAATGGTTAATATTCCACTGCATAGATTAAATAGAGAAAGAAGAAAAGAAAGAATATTGTGCTTAACAAGTGTTTGACACTTGTTGTAGTGTCCACTCAGAAAGCTAGAGCCAAATGGTCTAGGTTTCGGGGCGTGACACTCATGCCCCAAAAGACTAAGAAATAATTCAAACCAAGACAGTCCCAAAATCATGCATGTATTATAACTACATGTCATGTACCATAAACCAACAACCATGTACTATATAGGTAAATAAATGCATATAGAGTATGAAAAATTTATTACATTCCATTTCCATATGCTCAAAACCATGATAACCTAAATACCAAATTGTCGCTAAATACCAATGAGCCAACTAAAGATCACGATAAATCCAAATCCTTGTCTAAACCAATAACTCAAATGGGGTTCAATAAAACCAAATCAAGAGTTGGGCCTTTAGGGTCTTCACCTATTGATGTGATACGGTGATTGGGTACCTAATAATCACTAGACAAGTATATACCCCCTTCGTCTATTGATGGGACTTAGCGGTAGGATACCTGAAATCACTAGACAGGTATATAGTTCATTTGCTTATTGATGTGACCCGACAATATAGTACCTGAAATCACTAGGCAAGTATATAGCCCATTCGTCTAATAACAGTCATTGCTAGACAACTAGTATCTATTCGGCTAATGATAGTTATCACTGGACAACTAGTGTCCCTTCATTTAAAAGTGGTCACTAGACAAATATATAGCTTCTTCGCCTAATGACAATTATTGGACAAATATCGGTGTCCCTTCGCCAAATGGCTGTCACTGAGCAAGTATATAGCTCATTCGCCTAATGACAGTCATAACTATACAACTAGTGTCTTTTCGCCTAATAGTGGTCATTGGGCAAGTATATAGCCCATTTGCCTAATGACGGTCATTGGACAACTACTGTCCCCTTGTCGAATGGTGATCACTAGGCAAGTATATAACCCCATCGCTTAATGGCTGTCATCACTAGATAACCAATGTCCATTGACTAATGGCGGTCCTAATTCATGCACCATCCCACTTAGGGGTATATCATTCCAAATCTCTGTTTCCAAAACTATTACCAAATCCATGCTCATGTATAGTAAAATAACTTATATATAAGGATGTCATATATGAGATATTCATATCTAGTAATTCATAAATAATTCCAAAACCGAAGAGATAAATCACCTATAGGAGCCAAACACTAATATGTAGATATAGATACTTATGTTAATCCAAAGACATATGTGGTGTTCATTAAAGTGATGTCGAATACTACCAATGATATAACCAAATAACCCACATTTTCTCAACTCATGTAGAAGTTAAAGTGAAAATCCCTTTAAAAATACCAGAGTAAACCATGTCAAGTATAACCTATTCGTGCCACCAAAATCTATCCAAATGATGCAAAAGTCAAACTATTTACACATGGATTCTAAGATCCTATCATGAGAATCAATAGAATATCATAAAGTGCTATAAGCCAACATGTATTTGAAGGAATTCACTATAAAAGACAAGAAACTCATGCAAGGAATCCAAAGACATCCAAAAAACATGTGAATAGTATAGAAAATCTGTAAGAAATATTTTATCAAACATGTAGTGTGTAAGAATTAAAGAATTCAAAGAAAATAAAAAAGAAAACCCAATATTCACCATAAGAAGCCTTTCACACCCTACAACAC
>JAOXJP010190170.1:0-12272 GCA_025762735.1 Platanus orientalis | reverse complement strand
CACTTGAGCTATTTGGTTTTTACCATTAGCAATATTTGGCATGGAAGAAGATTTTTACCTTCATGAGCATTCTCTTATTCTTAGAATTTGGGTCAAGCATTATGAATAGAGGAATGAAACTTAAAGATGTCCCTATGCCCGAGATTTCGCCAACATATTTCTTAAAAATCTTCCTAGTCTACCATTGGATCAGAAAACATGGTTTGTTGGAAGGCACCAAGACCATTTCTATGGCTCCGTACCCCATGGCGCCTACAGAGCTAAGAGAGCTTAAGGTGCAGCTGCAAAATTTGTTCGAAAAATGGTTTGTCCTTTCCAGTGTGTCATCATGGGGCACACCCATTTTGTTTGTGAAGAATAAGGATTGGACTATGAAACTGTGTATTGATTACATGCAGCTGAATATGGTAACAGTAACGAGCAAATACCCATTTCCTAGAATTGATGTCTTCTGTAATCAATTGTAAGGTACCAAGGTCTTTTCGAAGACTAACCTAAGATTGGCATATCATCAACTTAGGATCAAGAAAGAAAACATACCTAAAACTACTTTTCAAACAAGGTAAGTATATCACGAGTTTCTTGTGATGTTGTTTGGATTGACCAACGCCTCTACTATTTTTGTGGATTTGATGAATTGGGTGTTTAAGTCATACATGGACCAGTTCGTCGTAGTATTCATTAATGACATTTTAGTGTACTCTAAAGATCCAAAGGAACATGAAAAGTATTTGAAGATTATGTTGCAGATACTAAGAGAACAAAAATTAATTATCAAGTTCTACAAGTGTGAGTTATGGTTAGACGAGGTGATCTTTTTGCGGCATGTAATTTACAAAGAGACTTATGTGGATCCCAAGAAGGTAGAGGCAGTAGTCAATTGGCCAAGACCCACAAAAGTGCTTGAAGTCTGTAGCTTTCTAAGACTAGCTGGTTACTATAGGATATTTGTGGAAGGGTTCTATTGTATAGCATGACCTTTGTATGTCAAGTTCAAATGGAATTACATATAATCAAAATCAGAATCAGTTAGGAGATTGATTTTTCTTATTTCGCATTGTGTTAGGACGAAATCAATTATATCGATTTTGTGCTCATTGACAAAGCCAATGAAAAAACAAAAGGTAGGTAACAATTGCTCCCAAAACAACCCTTTTCACCTTTTCTCCTTTGTGATGTGAGCAAGAGACCACCTTCTCCAAGTATATTTTATATCCCCAAAACACCTCTTTCAATCTCTCTCATTTCTCTCCCTCTCCGACCATCTCTGCTCATCATCTTCTCCATAACAACAATTGCTTCTTCTTTTTTTCTCATTTTCCTTTATTTATATCAGTTTGGACTTTTTAAATTTTCTCAAACTCTTTTTCTCCTCATCATTTCCAATGTTAGAGAAGAAAATTAGACAAAATCGAGAAGAAAAAAATTATCCTTGAATTGGGAAACCATCGACAAAAGGGCTATGGTTGTTTGGTCCCTTCGTGTGAAGAGTAGTAACTGAAGCCCTTTATGCACATGACCTTTCCCATTTTTCACAAAGAAATTCCTAAGTCGAAAGATGTTCTTTCTACAATTTGGGGCAGATTGAAGTTTTTAGAAGTAAAGATGAAAAAGCCTTGGAGTATACTCTTTCAAAATTAAGGGTTCCTCCATGTCGATTGTTGGTTGTAAGAACAATGGGGAAGAATAATCATCAAATTCTTTTTTTTTTTCTGATAAACCTTCTTTAGTTTTATGCATGTAAATACTTCAGCTTTTGTTTCCTTTTTATTTTTCCTCTTTCTTTGAGTTAAAGGAACATCAGAGTTGGTGATAAATTGTAGAATTTATACTTCCATATCTATGTATATTTATATATTTTTGAATTAAATATAGTTTTGTGGTATTGAGACTAGTCACCTTTATCTTCTATATTTATAGTGATTTATATGATTGTGTGGTGTTTGCTCCCTTATTCATTTATGCTTCTAGTGATCTAAATTATAGAATTTATATGCTTCCATATCCATTTATGCTTCTAATTGATGCATTGCAAATTTAGTTAACAAAGCATTCCAACAATTGTTTGTTGTTTTGAAACTTCCATTGAATTGAGTATTTACAGGATTCTCATTATATCCTTATTCTTTATTAAAAGTGAGATACATTTGAAATGGTTTTACTGAAAATTCTGGGTTATTCTTGTTTCTACAGTCTTCTTCCTAAAAACTTTTTTTTTTTTTTGAATAACTTCTTATATTCTAATAAATTTTCTTAATTGTTAACATTTTGTTTCAAAATAAGCAATAAATCAACTTAAGTGGACAAATTTTGTGCTGAGTTGATTTTTTTTTTTTTTTAGTCATGAACACTATAATATCATACACTAAGCTGAATCACTTAGCAAATCTTTGTTTCTGCACTTTTTACAACTAATAGGGTTAAAATAATATTTTCCAAAGCTTCCCCTTTTCCGTTTACTTGTTTTTTCCTTATTACTAATTTCTTATATATTAGTGATTAATAAAGTTTTAGCATTTTTTTTTTCAACATCCCAAATAGTTTTATTAGTAGGATTAATACATTGATTGTTTCAAAAGGTCTATAGCCATGGCCAAAATCATATTGTAAAAAGATAGGAAACCTGTAATACCCCGCATAAGTTTAGAAGACTTAATCTAGAGGGCTTATGACCCATAGGTATGTATCAACTACAAACATGTAAAGATATAAGGGAAAAAGTCAAAAAAATGTCAAATCAGGGGAGTTTGGACTAATTCAGGATGAATTGGATCGATCCAAGTGTATGGGTGGACAAAAAATCAAAACAGGAACTAGCCGGACCGATCTGAGTAGTCTCAGGTATTGTAGAAATGGAAATAGTGAGTGATAGACCGATCTAAAATAGTCAGACCAATCCAATTTGGAGGCCTACTCTGAGGTTTTTTTTATCTAAGACAGATTATTCGGAGACATACTCACATGTTTTGTATGTGAGAACCATTTTGAAGCCTACTCATAGGTTTTTTTATGTGAGATAACCACTATGTGTTGAAAGCCCCTAACCCGAAAAAGTGTTTATTTTGATCAATACGTTGGAGACTTTGGATGAGTCCTATGTGATAAAAGTTCTCTAACCTGGAAGTGTGCCCAATTTGAGAATAAATCGTAAACTCTAAATGAGTTAAATAAGAGGAATGATAAATGATTGTATTTGGATATCATTAAATGGATATGATTAAGTAAACTTTAGAGTTTCAGAGATCCAAAGAGGATTACATGTGAAAGAAGTGTTAGGACTTTAGAAGTTCATAAGTAAAGTTTTGTATGAATAAGATAAGTCTTACTATGATAAGTATAAATATAAGTTATGTTTGTATAAGTAAAAGTATTAGATAAGTATAAAGATAAGTAAGATAAGTTTTTTTTTCCAAATCATTGCATAAGAAAAGTTTTGAAAATTGCATAAAGAGTTTTCAACATTTTTCAAAAATCCTAGTTCAGTTATATTTCAGTAAAGTTTTTGAAATTATTCGTGCTAAGTTTTGACTCATATTTTGTTGTAGCCTTTGTTGATGTATGTCAATCTCATGGGCAAATGAGTAGTGGTATGTGTCTTATAAGTGTCATTTGCTCTCACAAGTTCAAGACATGGAGACAAAGAGGACTAAAGACTTGAAGAAAAGACCGAAGACTACCTTGGACTTACCCCACCAATAAAGGTATGAAGCATGTATTGCATATCATTTTGATACCATAAAATCAATGTAGACATGGTGGTAAGTCTCTAACAAAACCCAAATGAAAATGCCCAATGATGGACCCTATTGGAGTGCCAAAACAAGACCCAAAAAATATGGAGCCGCAATCAATTCCAAATCTCGCAATCGATTGTGCCGAGATCAATTGCAAATCTCACAATCGATTACAACCTAGATTTGGGAGCAATCTAAAACTCCCTAGAGCCAGGCCCCATAGACTGCAATCAATTGCATAATAGATCTTGGCATAGACTCCCAGAGCCGCAATCGATTGGGGATCTAGCAATCGATTATGGGCCTGATCATGAGCCACAGTCGATTATGAGCCGTAGTCGATTAGGAATCTCCCAATCGATTACGAGGGATTTTTTGGTAAAAATTAGAACATGAAATTCTAGGTGAGATTTTCAAATTTTGAATCCCCTTTTTCAAAATCTAAGACTCTAAAGAGATGCTCGTTTTAAAAGATTCAAATCCAAAGGTTATGAGTGCTCCTTACCTCTATAAAAGGGAACTTTACCCATTAGGGTAAAAAAACTTCAACACTCTAAGCTATCTAGAGAGGGTTATAGAGTTTACTATATTAAGAGCCTTCCCCACTGAGAAAAACACCATTACTCCACTAGTTTTGAACTTGAATAGCTAACATCATATTCTAGAATCACTCTCTTTTTCTCTCCTATTAAATACCACTCTACTACTATTGAGGAGAACTTGTGGTGAGTCTTTCCTAAGAGGAAACTCATATTTGGCTAAACTCAAGGAACATTAGAGCCAAGTCTTTAGAGCTTGTGGGTAGCTAAGAAAAACTAGTTCAACAAAGAGCACCCCACTTTGAACAACTAGCAACATCAACCATTTTGTAGTAATATTTGTTTAACATTGAATTCATTTGCATTCATACTTACTATTGTATTTTTTTTGCTTCCGCTAGAAACACTGGAAGCTTAACTACCTCTGTCAGAAACACTGAAAGTAGTTTACACTCCCCGAAGACACCGAGTGTTGTTGTATAGCTTCCCTGTGAGCAAGTAGTTAGGTTTTGTATTTTGACCTAGGTTGAAATATACCTAAATGAAATATATCTAAGCTCAGTGGTGAGCTTTAGAAAAGTAGATGTAAGTCCTAGTGCCGAACCACTATAAATCTCTTGTTGTGAATTGTGTGTGTGATTGTTTGTCTCTTTACTTTAATGTCCATTACTACTTTTGCTCTTTACTCATTTAACAAATACTTGAGTATACACTTTATAGCACACTCACACACTTGGGTTAAGTTAAAAAGATTAAAATCAAACTAAAATCAATCCCAAGAATTACAAAAAAGGGTAACCAAAAATTGGATATCATATTCACCCCCCTGTAGGATAACTTTAGTGCAATTTTAGCCTTTATGTTATTACCTACGAGCCGTGGAACCTACCCTTCTACATTGTTTTTCAGATTATCATACTATTAGTAGGTGACACCATGGAGTTGATGATGACACGACGAAGCGTGAAGACTTATTAGCACATTTATTTGATTTCAGTTTTTAGACATTTAATATTAGTTTAGTTTGTTATTTTCAGTTATTTATTTAGACATCATTTATTATAAATCTATGTAGTGGGATGCATTTAGTTGATGAGACAACATAATTGATTTCAAATTTGGTTATGAGAAGTTTATTTCAAAGGATTAAAGATATTTGAAATGATTTTATTATGAATGATTAAATTCCTTTCACTATGATGTTGATGATTTATAAGCTAGATTCCGCTGCACATGGTAATGGCTTTAGTTAGAAGTTTATACTCTGTTATGTTTATAAATCACACTGAATGATCTAAGTACATGCAAAGATTTAATGGGAAAGAAAAGAAAATTTTGAAGGACCCTTTTGTATTATTCACGCTGCGAAGGATCTTGAGTAAGAAAAAGAAGAAGAAGAAGAGTGTTATGAAATCTAACACTCCAGGGTCTCATCTAGGGCAAGATTTCGAGGTGTTACAGAAGTGTAGAAGGCATCTTTTACCATTTTCATATTAAAAGCAGAAGCAGAACACTAGTGAAGGGCCACCAGAGAAACACTACCATTAGAGGAAGACGAACCTCTCACTTGGGATGTATTCTTGTAGGAATTTAGGAGTAACTATTTTCTGAAAAGTGTCAAAGACGAGAAGGAATTGGAATTCATGAATTTGATTCAAAGAAATAGGACAATTTTGTAGTATAAGGCAAATTTTATGTAATTGGCCAAAGTTTCTCCTCATATTGTTAGTGATGACAAGAGAAAAGTGAAGAATTTTTAGAGAGGATTGCATCCTAGCATTAGAACCCAAATGACGGCCTTAATATTGAGAACTTTTGCTGATGTAGTGGAGACTTTAATGGTTCTGGTAAGTGAGTGTGATGAATTGCAAAAGACTAGAGACCATGGGAAGAAGCGTCCTAGTCAGGACGAATTTAAAAAATGGAATGATAATGCAAGAATTTTTAAGAAGGTCACCATTGAAATCGAAGCTAAGATACAAGATCAACAGGATGTTGTAGTGTGTCTTAGATGCAGAAAGTTGTACAAGGGTGTATGTCACCTCGAATTCGGAACCTGTTTTTGATGTGGAAAGACATGTCATCTAATTAAGGAGTATCTGATTATGAAGAATGAATAGGCGGTTAAGATCATTGAAGGAAAGACAAGACCAAAAGTCCACGGACAAGCTTATATGTTGATTGAATGGGATGTGGATGCATATAACACCGTAGTGATAGGTACCATTCCTTTATTCTCCCATACTACTAGAGTTCTTATAAACCCTAGTTCTACCTACTTGATTGTTTCTAGTAGTTATATGAAACATGATGATTTTGTGCCTGAGACTTTATAGACTTTGAGTTATCTGTATCAACACCTTTGGGTAAAACTATGGTTGCTGAATTTTTTTGTAAGTCTTGAATAGTCAAGATTGAGGATAGGGGATTGGTTGTTAAATTGATCATTTTAGATTTGCAAGATTTCAATGTCATCCTAGGTATGGATTAGTTTGCATCCTATTATGCCACTGTGGACTGTTATAATAAGAAAGTGGTGTTCAACATTCTAAATCAACTGGAGTTTATGTTTATGGGAATGGGAACTTTCTCCAAATTGGTTTCTGCCCTTCGAGTAAAAAAGTTGCTATTAGTGAACCAGAACGGTTAAGGAGGTGTGCCGGTGGAAAAACATGGTACCCACAATAGAAAAACTAGAGATAATGGCCTATTCCTAAAAAAACAACGGATTAAAAGCCTAAAAACGAGAAGAAGGCTAAAATGACTCACTAGACACAAGGTCAAAATCCCAAAGTAGCACCTGATAAATAGTGACTTTGCTAGAGAAGGTCAACCACAATCAACAACAACAAATGCCAACCTCGCCAAAATAGACAAATTATTGTGTCTTGAAACCCATACTAATAGGGCCATGAATTTCGACATGTGACATTAACACAATCACTCATTATCACATAAATCTCTTGTAAAATTTTTTGCCTTTTTTATTTATTTTCACATTCATATGTAGCAGATTAATACATCAATCATAACCTATTAATTTTAACCATTCTATTACATTCTTATAAGTCTAACTTGTAAATACATAATCCATAATAAACCATAAATTGAATATTTAAACCTATATATTTGACATTTCAAACCAAATAACATATGGTTTGACATTCACTGAAATCAACTAATGAATCCAACTACTAAAATCTACTAACTTATTACATTCTTTCAAATTAATTGAAATATAAACTAAATTGAATTGAAATAAATTTCAATTTCTTATAAAATTAAAAACCATCTTGCCTTTAGTCCTCTCTATATGAAACTACTACTCTACAATCTCCTCATCATCTTTGTATTAATTTGGGGTAAGCTTGATAGGATCAATAAAAAAACAGGTAAAGTATAAGAAACATTGGATCAAAATTTAGCATGATTTCAGAAATTTAAAACAAATAGTTGCATATGCTTTACAATATACAGAGCTATACAATTCTAAACAATACTATGTTGAAAACAATTAAACAATTCTAAACGGATATATGAGACAAATCCAAGACAATATAATAACAATGAAAAATCAATAACAATACTGAAACAATCCAATACTATGTCAATTTGTTCATTTAACAAATACACTATACACTATTTAATCCCCGATGAGAAGGGCCGATAGGTTCACTAATTTAATCTCTAGTGAGAGGGCCAATAGTTTACCATTTTAATCTTTGTTGAGAGGACCGATTCAATCACAAATACACTTTGGTGAGAGGAGACTACTATCTCACCCCTACAAACGAGGGATCACTTCACCAATTTAATCTTCAGTGAGAGAGCTGATATTCCACACCATAAACCAAGTGAGGTGGGTATCATCAATTAATCCCCTTGATAATAAATGATGGCTTCATTCACAAATAATATCAATCTTTTTATACAATTTTATTTTCTAAAACATAACTTTATTTTTTATAGTTC
Source organism: Platanus orientalis (assembly GCA_025762735.1). Lineage (NCBI taxonomy): Eukaryota > Viridiplantae > Streptophyta > Magnoliopsida > Proteales > Platanaceae > Platanus > Platanus orientalis. The sequence continues at coordinate 4,027 of JAOXJP010190170.1, read as the reverse complement.
ATAACAATAATCGGATTTAAGACAAAGAAAATGGAGATGCTTGATCCATCTAAGCGCAACTAAGAATAACTTTGCAAAACAATGAAAACACTATTTATCAAGTTTAAAACATTAGTTTATAACTCATAAATTATAGAATCAATCTTAATAAATCATTTTCTTCCTCTAAAATCATTGGAAACATCACTTCTTGGTTAAAAACCATTAATCTTATAGAGAATTTATGAAAACAATACTTTTCTTTACAGAACATAATCTTACATAAACATTAGCAAAATCCCCTCTTCAAAACTTGCAATTTCTTTGTAAAAATAGGGGTGTCTTCAATAATACTAAATAAATCATGTAAAACAATTTTAAAACGAAAATAAACAATGATATTTACATCTAAAAGAATGAAAACAAAGCATATTTTATAGATACTCTCATAAACCATGTTGGTCTTTGCAAAACAAGGGTTAAGAGCTTAAACAATTCAAAATTGAAGCAAAAGGAGAACAATCCTTTGCAAAACGAGATTATGGTACTTTTAAGATCCTAGGAAAGTGGAAAACAATCATAGTTTACCAGTGTTCTTACTAAACACACACATATATATTTTTGTTGCAAAACATTGATTTTAGGAACTTAGAGAATTCAAAACCGTAAAAAAACGATCACAATTTTTTTGCAAAACAGAAGGTAAAACAATTTAAGAACCTAAAGAGTTAAAAAAACAAAGCATAGTATACTTGTGATTTTACCTCTTTACTTGAATTTGTTCCTAGGCTTCAATTTCTTCAAAAATCCCAAAATCTATGTCAAAACCCAAGCTTTTTCCCTCTTTTACTCTTCCGTGATGTTTATGATTCGATTATATACTATTTTGGACATGTTCTATTGATTATATAGAACCTACAAGAGTCCTAGATGCATTAGAAATCCAATTTGTGCTAAAAATGACAATTTCCAAATCTTTCATGGAGCTTTTTCCACCTTGGATTGATCAAAAGATCTATCCTATCATCTATCTTATGATCAATCATAGGATCTATCTTATGATTGATTAGCACATACACTTTGCGGGAAAACTCCTATAACTTTTTCGTACAGACTCAGATTTGCTCGTCGTTTGTTATTTTGGAAATTAGACTTCCATGCCTTTTTAATGACATATAACTTGTCAACTATTTCTTTCTACATTTTTACTGGTATGTTTATAAAGTTGTACAAGTTTACAGTTCAATACATATACATTTAAATCACTTTAAGTGTGTGCAAAACATATATATCATGTGTACATTATTTGTGCAATACATGTATGAAATATGTGCGAATATGTATGAAGTGTTACATAAATTAAGCAGTGAAACTAGGAAGAAGAAAGCTTAAAGGAGAAGATTTGAGAGGATTCGAATGGGGGCATTTTGCCTACCCAAAACTTTTTATAGAGACCATCATGCCACCTAACTGTACGATTAAAAGGTTAAAAGGAATCCCTGCCATCCAATGTGAATGTGTATGGGCGTAGGATGAAAAGAAAGGAGGTAACCATTCACCATTTTGCTTTTCAAGAAAAGAAACCACTGAATACCAACAGGCGCTAACATCTCTTTCCCTTTGCCTTTCCAAGCCTCAATTCAAATTCCCTTTGTCATGCCAATGCTTAGCTCGGGAATGTGGGGCAACTGATGGGTAGGGTCGGCTCACCAAGTTGGCTTGGTATGACATAACAGATTAGATGGGCATGGCTAGTCAGCTAGGTATGACAAATCAATACCACAAATTAGCTCAACCTAACAAGTCGGTTCGAGACAAACACCAGGTCAAAGAAATCAAGGCCGAAGTGTAAATTGGCACGTGCGATAAGTTCAATAAGGAAGATCGATGCTAGTGCAGAGGATCTGTTACCGAGATCCTTGCCAGGGATCATGCCAAGAGGCTGATCTTGAGATTTCAGCCTATAATCAAGCAACATGACTATAACTAAGGATTCGCAGGATGATCCCTAGCCAAACATTCTCTAATTCTCTTTAAAAATACACCACATTAGTCTACGAAGGTATAAAAAAATCTCCTAAAAAATTTCTACTTTCATTCTCTATGCAAAACTCTGACTTTGGCATTGGAGGAACTTAATTAGGCCGGCACCTCACCAGTGATCTTCACATGTTCTTTCCTCTATCTGTGCTTGCAGGTGCTCAAAGATCTAGCTGGCTATGTAATCATTTGAGGAGTACAATCCGTGCACCATCATAAAAAAATACAAATACGAATCTTATTTTTAGATATCTATAGATATCCAAATTTGCATATGATATTTGATTAAGTAAACAAATACAAATACAGATATAACTATATCCGCTTTGAATTTGCTATATTTATGGCCCTACATGTCACGGGCTAGACAAGTAAGCACAAACCCATCCTAAGACTAAGTAGGTGGACTAGCCCATTACCCTTAAGCCATGAAGTAAAACTTATTTTATGAAAACCTCATCCCTCCCCCATTCACACCTAGCTTTGATCTTAGGCTAAAGGGGTGGGCTATGCTCATCAGGCCAGTCCAGTCTAGTCGTTGCTCAATCCTTCTACCTACACCAAAAGTTGGATGAAGCCAACATTCCATTGCTTGTGAAACCTTAAAACTATTCCAAAAGCGCTCATTCAGTATGCCCCCAGTCTAGTTACCGTTGAAGTCCCCATTTTCATGGAAAAATCGGGTTTTGTGTTTTTCCATTGCCATTGTATATTTTCCCCATTATGATCGTTCCCTTTTCTTGCAAAAATCAAATGAAAATCTCAATTCAGAGTTAAAAAAAAAAAATGCTTTCAACATGGGTGGTTCTTCCATTTTTCTTCTCTGGTGGGCTCAGCTGTGATAATCGACCAAACTTCACACTAATTCAACTACTGTAGGTAAGTTCAGTTCTTTTCTTCACTAGACTTTGGATGAGCTAGTTGTAGAAGGCATCATCCTTTTCTCCTTCAACAAACTCCCATGGTTATTGCTTGACCTGGCTATTGCTCTCCACCCCTTCGTGAGGTTGGGGTCGAATGCACTCTGTGATTTTCAAAAAATGCTCTCACAATCTCTAGATATTGTGTAACGACCACCTATTGCAGGTTTTTATTTGTGATTTTGGTAGGATTTTTTTCCTTCATTTTCTTTCCGCTTGGTTGATAGTAGTTACAGATTTAACTAGGACATACTATACGAAATCACAACTTTTCATCTCTAGTTTGTTAGAACCGGTTTTAAAAAAATGATTGTTTGGTCAACTTTGAATCAAAATAAAAGTGGGACCTACAAGATGTTTGAGGCGGGTCCACATGAGGTTGTGTTCACCTCTATGGAGAGAATAATGCCTTATGGTTGGTTGCTCAAAACCGTTAATGGGTGAATGAGAAATTGTCTCCAAAAGTGCCTACTTGAACATTGGTTAAAGGATGTATAACTTGAATAATCCAACATTGGTTAGTTCATAAAAGTTTATCTTCCTTGGACATATATTTGGGCCCCAAGGGGCACCACAATTTTGTGGAAGGGGGAGGACCTAGATAACATGGGCTTAACCCAAAACACATGCGTACACCGGGTTAGGTTGGGTTGGGTTGGGCGTGGGTTGTGTATATAAACTATTATTATTATTATTTTTAATTCAAAACATTTCCAATTAAACGATGTATATATTTGTTCGCACAATTTACTCTTTTACCCTCATGTTTGTTCATTCACCCCTTTTTCCCTCATGAATGTTCTAGAAAGTCATAGAGGTGTCTGTACATTCACGTCTTTTGACTCATGTTTGTTCCGAACAGACATAGATATATTTATTAATTCGCCCCTTTTTGTTTTTGTGTTTATTTTGAACAGTCATGAATGGTCTATAAATATTTCGCTTATCTTGCATTTCAAGCATAAAAAAATTAAGCATCATAATATCTGTATAAGAGAGAAAAACACAATTTTGGTTCATTAGGCACACAGATTGCAAGGTTTTTTTTTTTTTTTTTTTTTTTTTTTTTTTTTGTTAATTGTATTATA
>JAOXJP010190159.1:0-12272 GCA_025762735.1 Platanus orientalis | reverse complement strand
GATGGGTGAGATCCACGGCTCATAAGTAGGTACACAAAACCTACTACGAAAACTGAACGAGCAAGACACGAATCTTTCAATACAAAATACTATGTATATCTTCATATAGAATACATATCAGTTCTAGCATGCAAGCATGTGCTAGTGTACATACATCATCTAATAGTCATCACAAAATTTAAACATTCATCATCATGATTTTTCATGTAAGAATTAGGCATTTCAGTTCACATGCTTCTCTTTATTTATGACATTCTTCTAACATTCATATATGACAATATGCATGATTCTTCTAACATTCATAGATTATACTTCCTTAATATAAATATGCATATACAAATCACTTTAAACTAGGCATGCATCATTATTAAGTAACTAGCAATTATAGTAACACATTTGTATAATAAGACATGCAAAATTTTACTTTTATAGTCAACAAGTCCATCTTTATCTTGGTACTTAATCATTCACTTTCTTACTTTTTATTTATAACAGGTTACTTATTATTCATCATGTCATTACTTATCACTCATTAATTTCTATTGTCATTGTTTTAGTATTTACTTATCACTCTTCATTGGTTATTTAATACTTATCATTTATCTCCATAGCATTGATTTGTATCCCAATGAGAGAACAATCATACACTTTCATTTTCTTACATAGTTTGGAAACTTATATTCTTTTAAAGTTTATAAGCTTCTACTTATTTCTTACATAACTTATGAACTTCTTTTTCTTGTAAAACTTAGATGTTTTCATTTTCTTGCATTGATATTTTCCTTCTTTTACATTACTTATAACATTACTTCTCTTTCGAAACTTATATAATATTTTCCTATCATTGACATTCTTTATTTCTTATAAACTTTTTCATTCTGCTTATAATGGTTTCACTCTTGTTTATGTATCTTATGAACATTTTCTTCTTTCTTAACATAGTTTCATTCACAATTGTGAGACATTTTAGGTCATTTGCAATTACTCATAGTTACTTGGTATCACTTTCTTACACTTGTTTTTTACAATCTTATACTTTTTTACACTTTTTCTTTACTTACTTTACACTTTACTTTCACTTACTTATGTTAGACATATCATATTATCCCTGATCATGAGGGACATCATCATACCATTGCTTATACCCCAATGGGAGAGCCATCATACCATTGCATTCTTACCTTAATGGGAGGGTCATCATACCATTGCATTCTTACCCCAATAGGAGGGCCGTCATACCATTGCATTCTTACCCCAAATGGGAATACCATCATAATTAAGACACTTGTCTTTATTTATCTTATTTCATTCTTTACTTATTTCCAATAATAGAACCTTTACATCTTGACATTCTTATTTATCTTCTTTGTGTTTTTTTTTTTTTTGATTATTTATCTATTTCATTCCTCATTCGTTAGTAACCAACTTACTTTATCATATCACTACATGAGCATTCTTTGATCATAACACAAAAAGATATACTAGTTATATTCACTAACGTAGTAATAAAGAAGAAGTCTATCACTAATATCATAAAAAGGCATCCAACTTTATACTATACATTTGCTAACATAATTAGAAGTATATGTGAAATAAATTAATCTTTAACTTACCCAACAAGAAATCATAGAATTTTGCATGATATTATACTTCAAAGCACTATATAATTAATACACTTAGCCCAAATGAGATCTCCAACGATAATCATATTACACATGCTTTCAAAACATTCATAATCCCAGCATATAACTCGTTTGGATCATTAAATAACAATCCCTAAGCAATTTATATGTCACTTTTAACTATTTCCATTATAGTAAGAGTCAACATGATTCATACTCAATTCCTACATATGTAATCAAATCAATTTTTTCATTCTTATAATAATATGCTAAGAGATGCTCAACTTCAATTCAAGTATTCATGTTTTTCATGGAAAATCAAGCTTTTCATGCATTAATAATTATCATGGAGGCTATAGATTCATAGATCTTTAACTTACATATTTTCAAAACTTATGGAATCCAATATCTTAAGGAAATACATATACATATAGTATAAAACCATTTTTCTTTATAAATTAAATTAGAGATTTCTAAGATCCTAGCATAATATGACAATATCTCATTACAAATCACTAAAAGAGTTGGGGTTTCTAAGGTCCTAGCAAAGGGTTTCACAAATATATGAGAAAACATACATAGAATCAAGATTTCGCCATTACAAAACTTCTAAGAACCTAAAACAAACAAGAAACAGAGTAAATTTTGTATAACTTAAGCTTCTTTTCCTACTCTGCAAGAAGATCTCGGAGAAGAACCTCCTTGCCCTTTTCTCTATTCTCTGTAAAATGATATGAATATAACATAAATCAAATATAACTAAAAGATTCAAGAAGAAAACTACCAATTCTAGCAAGATTTTCAAAGTTGGAAGTGAAATTTACCAAATTTAAGGAAGAACTCCCATACTTAGCTTCCAAATCCTCTATACCTCTCTAACCCTTTTATCTTTTAGTGTAAATGAGGCCATTAGGTTTTTTTATCTTATTTATAGGGTTTTGAGCCGAGTTGGAAGGGTCTCACACTTCCCAAAATGAAGAAAAATCAAATTGGGTAAAAAAAATGCAATTTTGGTCAATTCGGATCAATCCGAAGGGTGTCAGATGGATCCAAAGGGGGATCAGATCGATCCACAGGGATATTGGATTGATCCGACAATGTTCTATGAAGATTTTTGTAAATCTCAAAGATTCTGGATCGATCCGGATAGTGGTCGGATTCATCCAGATGCCATTTTCCAGGTTTGACCCCCTTGCACTAAAATGACAATAACTTTCTCTAGAAAACTCTTTTTTTGTGAACCGTTTGTTGAGTTGGAAACTAGACTTCAATAAATTTCTAAAAATATATGTATCATATCATAATTCACTAGGGATTGGTGTCAGTAGGCCTGGAAAGTTATCTTATATATATAGGTCTGTCAGCACAGACACCTTATGGGAGAATTAACATAACTTCTTCTAGAAGACTTGTAATTGCACTGGTTTCTTTGATGTAAAGTAGACTCATAGATCTTTCCATCAAGGTATAGCATGACTTCAAATTATCTCGGGGCTTGTGTTAGTGGGCCCATGAAGGTACCCTAAATGTAAAGTTTGGATATCTTTCGAACTTGATAGGTTCAAGGCTCAACTTGGGTATTACACTTCTAACTTAGTCCAATGGGTTCCTAACTCACTCTATGATCTATTTAAACATGTTAAATGATAATTTTACCCTTATATGAGTAAAATTACATTTTTACCCTTTAAGTAAAAATGCGAGTCGTTACAGTGATCGCGTATTTTTTAAGGTTTCTCCATCCAAAGGAGTGACTAGATTCGACAATAAATAGAAATTAGAGCCGAGATTCATTGACTTGTTCAAAGTATTGAAGAAGGTGGGAGAAATAGCTTATGGTTTATCTTTACCATCGAAATTATCTCATGTCTACTAGGTATTCTACGTGTCCATACTAAAGAGATACATGCGAGATATTTCTCATGTGTTGGAATATATTCCATTGGACATCAAGGGAGATCTATCATATGATGAAAAACTCATTATGATCCTTAACCGCAAGAAACAAGTGCTATGCTCTAAGACCATACCTTATGTGAAGGTTCTTTGGCGCAACCATTCTGTTGAGGATGCCAGTTGGGAATGTAAGGACAAGATGAAAGCCAAATATCCACATCTATTCTATAAGCAAGGTATACATTTAAATTCAGGGATTGAATTTCTACAAGGGGGAAGGATGTAACACCCCATATTGCACTTAAAGGGAAAAATTGTAATTTTGCCCCTGCAAAGGTAAAATTATCATTTCACTTGTTTATACAGACTATATTTATATAGACTATATAGTGGTTTAGGAATCCTTTGGACCAAACTAAAAGTGTAGAACTTAAGTTTAATCATGAACCTATCAAGTTCAGAAATTGCTCTAAGTGTGCTTTAAGGTAACTTTGCTAGAGAACTTACATGAATCCCAATATAATTTGGGTTTATGACATATGTCATTGGAAAGGTTTTTTAGTCTACTTTCCATCACAATAGACGATGTACGAATCGAAGTTTTATAGTGAAAGTTATGACCATTTTATCGTAAAGGGTCAATGTTGGAAAACTATTATCTGATACCTGCGAGGGGTCCTCATTTGGGGGGACCGGTTGCAGGTGGTGTTGTGAGCGGTCCCACTTATGCGTTACTGGTCTCAACTCGTAAAACAAAAAATGATAAGCTTCAAGAAATTTCAAACTCGCACAGTGCGAGCGGTCGCGTGACCATACGACCAGTTGCAAGAACTTGTGACCAATCGCACCCCACCTGCGAGCGGACCCAACTCGGGGGGACCGATCCCAAACTCCCATATTTTTAAAAAATGGATTCCTTCTCTATTTTGCATGTAATCTTCTTAGGGAAGGGCAATCTCGTACAATGACAATATATGACCTTAGTTTAGCCCAAAATAGATTAGAATACATCTAAGGGATAAAAACAAGAGAGAATTGGGAAAAGTGGGGATTTAGCTCTCCTAAGCTAAGCTTTATTTTCTTTGATCTATGCTAAGTTAGCTTAAATTTGAAGGTTTTGACACTAGATTATTGTTTTAGGGTATTTTTCAAATCATTCTATACAAAAATTACAGAGGTTAAGCATTGAAGGAATGAGTGACCAAGGAAATTGGAAGAAGATAAGAATTGTAAATACTCTTACAAACTAATGTCATTTCTTTCATTGTTTCCTCTAGATTCATGTGAATTGATGGTGAAATCCATTGTTGGAATGGTTTTGATTTGGAAACTATGGGACCTTGATCTAATTTGATGATTCCTATCATTGTAAGTGACTTTCATGTAAGTTGAATGCTATTTCCATCACATATGTCAAATTCCCTTGATGAATTTATGTTGTCTATTAAAATCTCATGTGAATCGCTATGAAAACTGAATCTAAGTGTGTTTTAATCACTTGATTATGTCTATTGATAGATCAATGGGGTTTTTTTATTTGAAATCCATAAGTTAGATATGTAATTGGCATGGATCTAAACTTGGATTAATAAGAATCCCCATGAAAATTTTCACTATGAAACATGATATGATTGTTTTAAGCGAATACTGTTGAAATGTTATAAGAAAATATGAATTCCCTTATACAAATATGAAATTGAGCATAAGATAATGAAATTGAATGAAACCAAATATGATTGAAACTTCAATTTCACATATGGACTATGACATACGAACCAATGATTGATAATTTTGATTCATTTTAGCAAATCAAAGATCTCATGATATGAAAGATCATAAGAACTATGAATTATTAAAAACTACTTGATGTATTGATCACATGTGATTTATATGAATGAGTTATGAACAATTGAATATGAAATGTGAACATATTATGATCGGAACTTATTGAATCATGAAACCTTTTTGTACATGTCATGAAAGCCTCTTTATTGACTATTGATATCCTTTAATATGCTTCAATTATTTATTGAACCTTGAAATGTTATTGAATCTTTGAATTATTGAATCATTTTTGGGCCTTATTGAATTATTGAACTATTTGAATATGATTGAACCGTTTTGGACCTTCCATTGAGTCACAACAATGAATATGTATTTGAGACCTACCAATAAATAACAACAATGGTAAAATATAGATGACCACACAAAGAATCTATATAGGGACCTATCATTGGGTCACAAAAAGAGAAAAAATATAGTTTTGAGACCTTTCATTGGGTTGCAACAATGAAATATGTATCTAGGACCCATCATTGGGTTGCAACAATGATATAGTATAGTAGACCTTATGGGTAATCTATAAAGTGACATTCCATCGGGTCGCAACAATAAATATGATATGATATTTGTGACCTATCATTGGGTCATAACAATGATAAAACTATTTGGGACCTTCCACTAGGTCACAACAATGAAGATTGTTATTCGACTATTGTATTGATTCATTGAACCCATTTAATTATTGTTTTGAGACCTCCTATTGGGTTGCAACAATGATGCACCATTTACTATTTTTAAACCTTATTGAATCATTTGAACTCATTGAATCTCTTTGATTATTGCTTAAAGACCTACCATTGAGTCTCAACAATGAAAGTTATTGATATTGACATGGCTATGCCTTATTTTCATTGAACATATTAAACCTCATTGAATATAGTTTCGGGACCTCCGATTGGATTGTAACAATGGAGAACAACGATTGAATCTACCAAGAAATGTTATGAACTAATGAATAAGACAATGATCAAGTTTATAAGTGAACAATGTGATATGAAAGTATTCACATTTTGATGATAAGTGGGTGAACTATTAATAATAAGTATGAAAATGAATATTAAAAAAAAGAGATATTGACAAATTCTAAAAGTGAAAGATGTTACACTTATCATTATATTGTGACACATACTCTTTTATTGTCCATGACATTAATTATAGTTACACTTCATTGTTATAATGCTTATGTTAAGTAAGAAAAACTTGTGTGTAAAATGTATCTACTATCATTTGGATATGATTTGCATTTGTATTCGTTGAACCCGTTAAGCTCACCCCAATTAGCACATGCTTGAATGAGAAGATGGGTTAATCGTGATGATGATTGAGTACTCAAATGACTTAAGGAGGAATTGATTTTAGTTTTTATTTTATGTTAAGACTTTCATTTGGAGTAATGTAATAATGTTTTTACTTTGGATGAATGTAATATAATTGATATTATACTAGTAGTCTTAGTTGATATGATCAGTTGACTTTAGGTGTTTGACTAGATGCTCATGATCTTTTATGATATGGTTTACTTTCTGTTGCGTACATTATTAAATAAATGGAATTGATTGAGTATGGTTTATGCTTCCGCTACACATTAGTACCAAATGGATTGTAAATGGTAATGCATTATTTATTCTTTATGTTTTCACTAATGTTAAGGTAATGTTGTATATGAACATGGATTAAAGGTGAAAGTTTTCATGTAATAAGAACTATGGATCAAATGTCAATGTGACAATCCAAATCCAAGACACATACGATATCAAAGTTCAGGTTTGGGGGTGTTATAGTAATTGCGTCTTGGATCAAAACGGGTTGATCTGCTTTGATACTAATAAATGGATCAGTTTGGGTTGACCCATATAGTCGTAGAGCCCTTAACTTGACACGACCCAAACACAATCAATCAACACGAATTGCCACCCTTAATACAAGTTTCTTTTTTTTTTTTTTTAAATATATTGGTTTAATATATATTGGGCTATGGGGTATGGTAGTCTAAACAATTATAATCATATAATTATTTCATTTGAATTTCTCAACGAAGCATGGTTTGTAATGAACTCATTCAAATTTATACCGTAACTTAAAGTGCGGTTTCTCCAAAACAAAAAAAAAAAAGAAAAAAAAAAGAAATGATTAATGTTATAAATCGGTGTAAATGTTAATGAGTTCATTACAAACATTATGGCTAAATCCTTAGGAAAACTCAAATGACATTACAAGTGGCTGCTAAACTCGAACCATTGACGACACTTCCATACGCGAATCCTAGAGTGTGACAGCCCAGAGCAACGACAAAGTCGAAGCATTTTGCAATGCGAAGAGAAAATTGAAGAGATGGCCACTGATCTCGATATCGGTAGAATACAGTTACGGGTGGTGGCTGCACCGCTCCGGATTCCGACACAGCATTGACCTCCTTCACCGTCTATTTGCATCCAAAAATCTGTGACGGCTCTTCCCCCGATTTCACCTTAGATTTTCTCTGGCCGGCTCACACTGTTAAGGCTCTTACAACTCCATTGATAACCAATCTCGCTTTCCGAAAGCCCAATCCAGGGAGATCGATGGGCATTTTCATCAACCCAACATTGAAAAGATTATAATCTCTATTGAAATCTTCCCGAGCTTCAGCAGGTAGACAAGGCCTGACGAATACCAGCTGAAAAAACCAGATGCGACGCCGACGCCGACGCCTTCATCGTCTTCTTCCTCTCGATATCTCACTCTCATCGCCGTCCGGAATATACAGAATCATGAGCATTTTTGGCATCGCCAACGAATTTTAGACATTCGTGGGTATTTTTGGCATTTTATTAAAAACAAATAAGAAGTTGGTTTTTAAGTCCACGATCCTCTCTAAACTCTAAAGCAAATGCCCCTCGCCGTTCATCCGGCTCTGGCTGCAGAGGATCCAGTCTCATCAGTTTCGAGGACTTCGGAGTTGCCCGAAGATCAAACGAGGTATCCCCCCCCCTCATAAGGTTGGTTCCTGATCATCTGCTGTGCTTTGCTTTCTCTCTTTCTATTATTTATTTTTTTCTTTACTCGTATCGACTTCGATTGTGTCTCAGAAAGAGAAATTTTCGAACTCAACCCGAAAATCATCGGAAACACTCTAGCATTGGCAGGTATTTTTTGTTGGGTTGTTTTATTTCGTTTTTCCCCCCTTCTATTCTCACGGAAGCATCGGAAACTTCAAAGGTTTTTTTTTTTTAATTCGTTGAATAGAAAAATAAAATAGATGGAGCATGGATGAAGGATTCGAGAACTTTAAGATGTCCTTTTAATGTTGGATGTCACATAAAATAGAATGGGATAAATCAAGAAAATAGTTTTGAAAGAAACAATTAGCCACAAAAATTTAAGAATAAAAAAGAAAGAAGATGTGAATGAGTTAGAACAGAAAAAAAGAACAAGAGAAAATAGAAGATAAGAGCCAAAAGGTATTTCTATAATTTTTGAGTGAAATTCAAAATTACCAAAATGCCTCTACGATGCATAAGAAAATTCTGAGATTTATAACAGGTTCTGACGTATTCAAGGGTTCTATGGTTCAAATTTCATTAAATTCGGACAAGAAATGATGGGTTAAATCACAAAATTTCAGAAATTGAAGGTGCTTTAATGGAGGTTTTCAGCACTTTCACATGAAACATGATAAAGGAAGAAGAAGAATAATGATAAAAAGAAGAATAACAGAGTATTATAGAAAAAATGAGAAAGTTAAGAAGAGAATAAGAGAGAGAAAGAGAAAAAATAGAGATATACCTTTAATGAGAGGGGGAGCCTACGGCTGCATCTAAGGAAGAAGAAGAAAGAGGGGAACCATGAGTGGCATCAATTATTGGTGAAGGAGAGATAAACCAGACCCATGGCTTATCTTGGAAACACTTAGTTCAACGATACTTTAATAAATTTTCACTATAAAATTATGGGGGAAATGGATGCCGTTAAATAGGCTTACAACCTATAGAATTAAGAGTGTACAAAATTAGAAACTTGCTAAACACCTAAACTTAGAGTCAACCTATAGAATTTAGAGAGTACAAAATTAGAAACTTGCTAAACACCTAAACTTAGAGTCCAAGTATTACTAAAACTTACTTTTATAATTTAGAAAATACTAAAAACTTCAAACTTACTGCCTAAGACATACTAAAATAAAAATCCTTTTTAAAATATGTTTTTACTAAAGTCTAAAACTACTAAAAATTAAAACTTTCTAAAACTTAACTTTCTAAAATCACAGTACGGATCTTCAAAAAATCCAAATGAAGTAGCTGTTTGGTTGAAATAAGAAAATGTTCATTGGAATATTGGCTTTCCATTTAAGGTTTTCCTAACACCTTGTTTTCCTTCATCAAAATCTGACCAATTTGGTCAGATTTTGGAATTAAATACGTTTCACATTATGAAAGTAAAAAATATTTCCTTATATTTGCTTACTTTCTTACTGTATTCTAAATCAACCAAACAATTGTTGGAAAACACAATATCACTCTACTCTACTTCACTTCACTTTACTCATTTTCATACAATTAACTTTACTTCACTTTCTCGCAGTCTACTAGCAACCAAGCACAGCCTTAATTTCAACTATCATTTTCTTTCTTTTTTATTTGTCTCTCTACTTTTTATTATCTCTAGCCTAAATTTTCTCTCACTATTTAAGAAATCTAATCTAATTTTTCCTAATATTAAAATTAAAATTATATTTATTTATAAATAAATAAAAAGACTATCACTCTATTTAATACCAAATCTCTCGTCCTAATTAAATGCTTTTCATTTTCTAACAATTCTTCTTTTCTTTAATTAAACCGATGAAAATCAGCCAGTTTTTACGAATCAGGTTGTAATAAAACCAATCCCGCTTTCCATTAATTGTTTTATCTTTTTGGTATTTTATTACATGTTTGGTATGTATAAAATTAAAAACCTGATCATTAGCCTTTCAATGCATTATAATTTTTTTAGTTTTTGGTATTTTAATTTTATTACATTTTACTTGCGTTTGAAGTGAATTGTAGTTGGATCATGTAAACCGATAGTCGAACTTTGTTGGACTTGAACCATCCAAATACCTTAGATCATGTAAATTGATGGTTGAATCCGGTTGGACCATACCTTACATTTTATTCTTTCTTCCTTAAAATTTCCCTCACTATGTAAGTAATCTAAACGAATAGGAAACTTATATTTAAGAAAAAATTAAGAGGTAAAACATCAATAAAATAAATTCATAAAAGGCTATTCTATTCTTTACAAATAGATTGATCTCCATTCATCACCAAAATATGATGATAACATAAATTATTTGATTTTATAAAAGGGAAAAAATGGTCTACTCCCAAATTCACTACTCCCCCATGTTCTTAGGCTGGGGAAATTGTTTTTAAGGTTTTCAACAAAAAAAAAAACATCACATTGCAGACTTTGTGCCTGGGAACATGGGGGAGTAAACAATTCTAGAGTAGAATGTTGACCATTTGTTTCCTTCATAAAAAACCTAAGATGAGTTCAATTCTAATTTTAATTAATAAATCAGTATGAATCAAAATGAGTTTATTTTGAACCATCATATTAGTGGTCTCTGTCTCACTCATATGAAGAATTATAATTATTTTTCCATGTCTTCTTCTAATAGTAATGAGAGATGAGATAATTTGGTCATGGTTTTAGATAAATATCGTGAATCTGAAATCTATTGAAATGATTTACTAAGCTAAGTTTGCATTTAATCCCTTTCTTCATTTTCTCTAGTGGGCCACCTATCACAATAGAGATTTCATAATTAATTAGTTCTTTCTTTAACTTCTTTAAAGTAAGGAAGGTTAAGGCCGAACACAGTTAAAACCTTTCATAGTCCAGATTAAGCATCACAACATGAGGCGGCAGATTGTCCAGGATAGGTAGAGGTTGAATGACTGCCATAGAAACCAACACCAAGCTTTACATTTCCAACTTAGATTATGATGTTTTGAATTGGTACATCAAGGTAAGATCTTCTGTAAGTTACGATTTCTATATATTTTTAAAAGTAAGATTCATTTTTTATCTATCTATATAACATTTAGTGATTCAAGTGCTTTGTTAATGTACCTAAAAAAAAGTGCTTTGTTAAGATGCTTGCCAAGTGGTAGATCATTATTATTAATGGCATAACACCCAACACCCATATATAATATGACACTTTGAGGATAAGAAAAGACAAAGAGAAGAACAGAATCATAGGTGAGTTATAAGTTTTAATAAGGGTAAAACTGAAAGACGTTGTGAAATTGAAAATGGGCCTGGATTGGAGCGTCAGTAAAAGAGAGAAGAAAGAAAGATACAAGGGTAAGAATTCTGAGAAAAGGGGAGAGGAAAGGGTAGGTATGATAAGAGAGGGAGAGAATAAAATAAATTTGAGAGAGTTTTGTAAGGTGAAGTTACAGTTTGATGCTTTGTTAGAGCTCGTCATCTGCCGGATGGGTAACGGTTTTGGTTTGGGCATTTAATGGCCAATCCCAATGTAGGGAGCAAGTTCGTTTATGTGAATCTGAATAAGTCTTATGGGCAGCCTTCAAGCTGTTTGGGAAATGCATATCCGGCCAGGTAATCACGGCGGCGGCGGTTGTAGGATAGTGGTTCTTTCCCGACCAAGAAATTTCATTGTGGGTGAGCAGGATGGACCCACGATTTTCAGTTCTGCCACCGTTAAATTTTCCATCGCTGAGGAAGGAACATGAGCATTTAGATTCCTCATCATCGGGGATCGTTTCGGCTAGCACTGGGTTTCTGCATTTGGATTCAGACCCACTTCTTCTGCTATAGGCTAGATGAAACATGGCCCTTCTACATTGCAAGAGAAGATGGTTGTGATGATCACCCTTTTCTTGGCAGATCAGGAAGTGGGGCTCAGGCTGTCGATGG
>JAOXJP010190158.1:0-26242 GCA_025762735.1 Platanus orientalis | reverse complement strand
GAGAAAAATCTTGCAGACACATAACTTAGAATTCACAAAGCTTAAGCATTGACATACTTTAGGACTTGTGTGAATGGGAGAAACCTCCCTAAAAAGGCAGGTATTTGGGATGCGTAACACCTTCCCCAAATGCAACCAAACAAATTACCCCTAATCTTAGGAATGTAAACTAGTGTTAGGAGTTAAACCCCTATACCTTTGGGTTTAGACTTCTCTTCTTCCCCCAAGAGGAGAACTGATGTCCAAATTCGTCGGTTAAACCCCTAGTTGGTGGTGACTCAAAGTAAAGCCTAACCCTCCCATAAGAAGGGTTAGCAACCTTTCACACACCCGGCAATGTGCACTAGAAGAAGTGGACCCCGATGTCCACAGAATGGTGACTCCACTAGGGACCCGTTTAATCTCCACATGCACAAGTCTTAGTTTATGTCAAATACATGCTTTCACATACCTACTTGCTTTCTCACATGTCAAATACATGCTTTCACATGCCTACTTATATCACTTCATTAGTTAGTTAGGATAACACTCCATCTTAAACACTCACTCTAAATTGCTATGCATAGGATAGAGAACATGCTCACTTAGCTTTAGGGCAACTTGAATTAGTTAGTAGGATCAAATTCACATTTAAACAAACTTGTATGCAACACATCTTTGTTATGTTATACTTTGCACAAAATGAGTCCGAGGACACGACATTGCACCAATACATCACTCTCATAAGCCGTTATCTAGGTCATTACCCACCAATGGACTGACATTGGATCACCACATAGGATGGGAACAATGTTTGAGCAGTTACTACTATGTCAGTGCAGCCATTCCGAGTTACCTAACCCAGTTACCACTCTATTATCTGATCTTTTTCGAGGAGGTGTTTCTACTGGTACACTCATCTTTTAGAATCTCAAAAAGCATGCATATTTAGTCATTTTTAGGTTATAGTTATTTAGGCTACACTCAATAGCTTAGAGGTCTAGCTTTAGGTTTGTTTGTCGTGATTTTGATTGATTGCTTACATGATTAACTAAAAGGAACTAGGAATTCTTGTCTGACTTTATAAAATTAGTCTAAATTATTTTTTTTAGGTAATTAGATCTGGATTTTACCTTCTTATTTAAATTTGAATATCTCTCATCCCTTTTGCATAATATATGTAACACGATGGTGTAGATTGCATGGACACCCTATAAGTAGAATAAAAAGTAAACCAAACCATAAAAGAACAAAGGAAAATGAATAAAT
This sequence comes from Platanus orientalis, assembly GCA_025762735.1. Lineage (NCBI taxonomy): Eukaryota > Viridiplantae > Streptophyta > Magnoliopsida > Proteales > Platanaceae > Platanus > Platanus orientalis. The sequence goes on along the minus strand of JAOXJP010190158.1, from coordinate 24,994 downwards.
AAAAGTCATTCTCAAGTAACCAAAGTATGTAACCAATTTGATATCTAACACCATCTTAATCAAACAAAATAAAAGAAACCTCAAAACATGTCCAAGTCTTCTAGGGTTAAAATAAACAACCCCTAAAAAAGTATTTGAATACATCTTTCAATTAATAAAAGAAACAAAAAAAAAAAAAAACAGTCAAATCCCCGAGTCACTCATCAAAGCTACTACCTACATAATCCACCGTCCCCTTCTTTCCCATGTACTTCCTCTTCTTAAAATAGGAGTGGCCTTTACCCTAGCGAGAGGCTGCGGTACCACGAACCTTGGAAACATCCTGTCTAGCCCCAAGCGGACAAACATCAACCTATAAAGGGTCCACCTCCACCACACTACTAGGCACTAGTGTCGTATGCACCTCAGGCTCTCCCCCAACCTCGGGCTCCTCCTTGGCCTGCTTTCCCCCAGCCTTAGTGGAGGGCATCTTGGTGTCCTCCATTGCACCTCCTGTCTCCCCTGGAACGGGGATCTGTCTTTGTAACTGCAAAAATAAAAAATAAAATTTCGTAACCCTCTAAAAGAAAATATATAAAAAAGACCAAACAACTCTATTTCTTTACCTCCTCCATCTCTACCCTATGGCTCGCCTTCAAGGCCGCGACCTCAATCAAGTAGGCTTGGTGCTTTTGCCCCACTAGGGCAAATCACCTTGCCAGCTTTAGAAGGGCACTCAAGTACACCTCCTTGGAAACCTACGTAAGTACACAAAACTTTGTCAAAAACTAAAAATGCATGAGTTTTGAAATGTTACTTAAATAAATCAAAACCATACCAGAGTTGCTGCCTCAGGGGGCACCCCACCGTCAGGAAGCTCAACCTCAGGCAAGGGCTCCACATTGACCCCACCCTCAATGTCAGCCATAGTCACCACCTCAGGTACCATACCAATCAAGTCAGGCTCAGTAGGGGGAACCCTCCTCTTCCTCCTCCTCTAGGTAAGAGGTACCGACTCCTCTATAGGCTATGCCTTGGCTGCTTGTTAAAATCAAACAAGTCAAGAATTGCCAAACATTTTGGAAAAGAAAAGTAAAGTAAAATAAACAAATATTTTTCAAAAATAACATAAAACTCACCTGAATCTCAATAGGGCCACCCAAGGGCCTGCAAGACTGAGTGGCCTACCACTCATTATAGTCCTGGGCCCAATCTGGAAAGGCTAAAGCCACAATGTCTGACTCCTCCTTGCCGGTCTCTCCCTCTGTGTCAATGACCCGTGGAGGTGAGTGTGGGACCACAAAGTCCTCTACTCTGACCCTGACCTAATGCCAGTACCTCTCCTGGAGGTACATGGTGACCTCATCAATGGCCACTAGCACAACCCTCTGACGAGACCAACCCCAGGCTGAGGTCTGGTCTAAGGTAGTCTCCTCCCCCAAGACCCATCGAGTCCACGGGCACCACTTGACCTACACAAAGCACCACAGAAGTTTTACAATGTTTTGCAAAGAAAATAAAACCAATTAAATAAACCAAAATATTGTGTACTTACCTGGTCAGCTGTCAGAAGGTCTCAAACACCCACCACAAGGTCCAAAAATCCATTTCGACCTTCTGACGAGAGCTGGACCTTTTGACAGCTGACCAGGTAAGTATGTGTTCCAACGTCCATTGTCTTTTTGTCTTTTTGTGTGTCAAGTCACTATTTTCAGTTACAAACGAAAGGGTCCCCACAATGTTCTTCTTTCTTCCTTTTCCAATTTTCATAAAAAATTCAATCTTTTACTCTAATCACAATGAGCCAAGGAGGATCAAGCAGCCACTTCTCGCTTCTCTAGGCATAAGAGAAGGCATTGTGGAAGAACCCCATTGCGGATGAGGTAAGTTTTTGGTTTGTTTATGAATTTATTTCTTGTTTTTGTGAATTCTTGTTGTTCTTTGAATGCCCTATTTTTAATTTAATGTTTTTATTTATTTTTGCACTTTTCTTTAGATTTCATTGTATTTTTAGGTTTAAAATCTTTTGAATGGAATTATCTTGTTTTAATTTTGATTTTGGAATGATTTAGAATAGGTTTTTTCAAGTTTATTTGTTGATTTTTAGGTTTTCCAATGCCTGAAAATCACTGCCCTAAATTATAGGCATAATGCTTGAATTTTCACTATTTTAAAAAACAGGCGTTGAAAATTCAGGCATAGGCCAAAATACAGGTGTCAGCCTGAAAATCAAGCGTTAGGCCTAAGAGACAGAAATGTAGTTTTTGATTTTTTTTGAGTTCTTTTTATTTGTTTTTGCTTCCTTTTGCTTTTAAACATTGTTTTAACATGTTTTAACACATTTCCCCATGCAGGCTAGGGAGAGAGTATAGCGCCATGGCTCTTGGTCTGGGATCTTAGCTTTATGGGGACGTATGTGTTCCAATGTCCAAGACTGGGTGCGGGCCATGGGTTTTGGCCATTTTCTGAGTTTACCAGTGTTACAGGTAGATAGAGCTCTGTTGATGGCCCTAGTTGAGAGGTGGTCTCCCGTCACTTATACTTTCCACCTTCCGATGGGGGAGATTGAGATGCCCCCCATTGACTTCTTCATGATGTCAGGGTTTTCTATGGATGGCACGCCTACGCCGAGCTCAGATGACTTCAACCCAACGCTGGTGGCTTGGTGCATAGGACCTCAGCCCGTGGCTTACTACAAGGGCACAAAACGGTGTTCTTCTTTCTTAATTCAAGAAGGATTATGTCTGGGCTACCAATCAGAGCACGTCGGAGGAGATTGCCTTCTCTAGCCGCGCCATCTTGGTGTATATGCTAACCTTCTCTATCTTTTATGGGAAGAGCAACAGGATATATCTCCATCTGCTATCGACTTTAGAGGAGCTGGATCTAGGGTTACTCGTAGTTGGGGTAGGTCCGCCCTCTGGTGGATGTACTCCAACATTAGCGAGATCTTGGCCTGGCAGGGCCCTCATGCCTTCTTGGGGTTGTGTTTCCTGTGTATGACTTGTCTTCATTCATTTAATTTTTATCTTTTATTTTTATTTGCTTTCTTTAATTTGATTTTAATAGGACTGATTCTTTTGAATTCTTTATTTTACAGGTGTGGTTCTATGAGCACTTCTCATCCTTGGCTCCTAGGTGGAGAGGCGAGGAGGTGTTTCCCTTTCCCTACATAGAAAGGTGGAAGGTCTCAAACACCCACCACAAGGTCTGCAAATCCATCTCGACCTTCCCACTAGAGCTAGACCTTCTAACAGCTGACCAGGTAAGTACATAATAATTCATTTATTTAATTGATTTTTGTTTTCTTTATAAATCATTGTCTAGCATCTATTGTGCTTTGTGTACGTCAAGTGGCGCCCGTGGACCCGATGGGCCTTGGGGGAGGAGACTGGCTTAGACCAGAACTCTGCCTAGGCTTGGTCTCATCAGAGTGTTATCCTGGTGGCTATTGAAGAGGTCACCATGTACCTAGGGGAGAGGTGTTGACACTAGGTTGGGGTTGGAGTGGAAGACTTCATGGTCCGACACTCGCCTCCATGAGTCATTGACACGAGAGAGAAACAGATGGCGGGGGACAGGTATTGAGGCTCCAACCTTCATCGACTGGGCCTAGGACTACAGTGAATGGTGGGCCACTTAATCTTACATGCCCTTGGGTGGCCCTATTGAGGCCCAGGTGAGTTTCATTTCATCTTTGCAAAACATTTGTTTATTTTACTTTACTTTTCTTTTTTCAAAATCTTTGAAAATTTTTGACTTGTTTGATTTTAATAGGTAGCCGAGGCATAGCCTGCAGAGGAGCCAGCACCTCCTACCCAGAGGGGGAGGAAAAGGAGGGTTCCCCCAACTGAGCCTGACTTGATTAGTATAGTACCCGAGGTGGTGATAGTGGTCGACCTCAAGGGTGGGGTCAGTGAGGAGCCCTTGCCTAAGGCTAAGTTCCCTGAGGGTTGGGTGCCCCCTAACGCAACGACTCAGGTACGGTTTGATTTATTTAAGTAATATTTTAAAATTTATTCATTTTTAGTTTTTTACCAAGTTTGGTGTACTTATTGCAGGTTCCTAGGGAGGTGTACCTGAGTGCCCTCCAGAAGTTGGAGAGGTGTTTTGCCCTGGTGGGGCAAAAGCACCAATCCCACTTGACCGAGGTTGTGGCCTTGAAGGTGAGCCACTGGGCAGAGGTGGAGGAGGTAAAGAAGTGGGGTCATTTTGTTTTTCTTTAGGAGCATTTCTTTTTAAAAGGTTCTGACATGTATTTTTTTGTTTTACAGTTGTAGAGACAGATCCCCATTCCAGGGGGTACAGGAGGTATTGCCAAGGACACTGAGATGCCCTCCACTAAGGCTAGGGGAGAGTAGACTGGGGGGGAGTAGGCCAGAGGTGCATACAGCACTGGTGCCAAGCAGTGTGGTGGCAGTGGCTCCTCTACAGACTGATGATAGTCCTCTCAAGACTCGACAGGGTGCTTCCGGGGTATGGGATACCAATGCCACTCTTTAGTGGAGACCGGTTTTACTCTCGTGGGAAGCGGATGGGGAGGAAGGGGACAGTGGAGAATGTAGGGAGCAGCTCTGATGACTGACTTGAGGTTTGGACTTCTTTTTTTGTTTCTTTTATTCATTGAGAGATGTATTCAAAGACTTTTTTGAGGGATTATTTGTTTTAACCCTAGATGACTTGGACAAATTTTGAGGTTTCTTTTCTTTTGTTTGATTGAGACGGTGTCAAACTCAGATTGGTTACATACTTTGGTTACTTGAGGATGACTTTTATTTATTCATTTTCCGTTATTCTTTTATGGTTTGGTTTACTTTTTGTTCTACTTATGGGATGTCTATGCAATCTACGTCATCATGTTACATATATTATGCAAAAGGGGTGAGAGATACCCAAACTTAGATAAGAATGTAAAATCCAGACTTAGTTATCCAAAAAATAATAATTTGGACTAATTTTATAAAGTCGGACATGAATTCCTGGTTCCTTTTACTCCATCATGCAAGCAATCAATAAAAGTCACGACAAATAGACCTAAAGCTAGACCTCTAAGCTATTGAGTGTAGCCTAAATAACTCTAACCTAAAGATGACTAAATATGCATGCTTTTTAAGATTCTAAAAAATGGGTGTACCAGTCAAAACACCTCCCCAAAAAAGATCGGATCATAGAGTGGTAAATGGCTTGGGTAACTCAGAATGGTCTCGCTAACATAGCAGCAACTGCTTAGACGTCATTCTTATCCTATGTGGTGATCCAATGTCGGTCCATTGGTGGGTAATAAGCTAAATAAGGGCTCATGAAAGTGATGTATTGGTTCAATGTCGTGTCCTCGGACTCATTTTGTGAAAGTATAAAATAACAAATATGTGTTGCATACAAGTTTGTTTAAATGTGAATTTGATCCTATTAATTAATTCAACTGCCCTAAAGCTAAGTTAGCATGTTTTCTGTCCTATGCATGGCAATTTCGAATAAATGTTAAATATCGAGTGTTATCCTAACTAACTAACGAAGTGACCTAAGTCTAATTCAAAACAAGTAGACATGTGAAAAAGAAAACAGACATGTGAGCATTTGTATAAAGACGTAAAAAGCATGTATTTGACATAAACTAAGACTTGTACATGTGGAGATTAAACGGGTCCCCAACAGAATCACCATTCTGTGGACATCGGGGTCCACCTCTTTTGGTGTGTGTTATCGGTGAGAAAAAGGTTGTTAAACTTTCTGTGTGAGGGTTAGGTTTTGTTCAAAGTCACCATCAACTCGGGGTTTAACCGACGCAGTTAGACATCGGTTCTCCTCTTCAAAGAAGAAGAGAAGTCTATACCCGAAGGTCTAAGGGTTTAACTCCTAACACTGGTTTACTTTCCTAAGATTAGGGGTAAGTTGTTTGGTTGAATTTGGGGAAGATGTTAGGCACCGCAAATACCCGCCTTTTTAGGGCGACTTCTCTCATTTATACAAGTCTTAAATTATATTAATGCCCAAGCTTTGTAGATTCTAAGTTATGTGTTTGCTGGATTTTTCTCAAGCTTAACGTTTGATTTTACCCTCAACATGAAATTCAGGAGTTGGTTCCTGAAAAATCCAGAAACTGTCCTTTATATTGTCTTATTCTAATTATAGGACACCCCTCATGAGTGTGGCCCTTAGAGGGATGGTGGACCCCTTCAGATTATTTGTTGATTGATTATATAGGGTTAGGTTTTAACCCTAACATAAAGGGGAAAAAAGGAGAGAAGGTTTTTTCGTCTTTCAAGCTTAACGCTTATATTTCATATCAATGCCTGAATTTCCAATGCCTGAAATTTAATTCAAGGTGAAATTTAGGCATTGGGAGCTGGTTAGATCAGCATATTCATGTGGTCTTTTGGGATGGTTTGGTGGGTCCCAGTGCTATGGAACCCCTAGTTTGGATTAGTGGAAGTTTCCTAGAGTTACACTGTGCAACCCTAGGGGTCATCGCTTCTACCCACTTAGAGATATGGTCTCCTAAAGTAGGCCACTTAGTCATTTGTTACAAGCCTAACACCTATTTTTTGGTCTAACACCTGAATGTTCAATGCCTAAATTTAATTCAGGGGAAATTCAGGCGTTGGGTGCAAAAATCAACCAACTTTGGTTTTTGGGCCACAGAAGTGAAGCCTAGAGGGATAGGGTTTCTCCTCGTCTTTGCACTATACCTAAGATGCCTACACACTTAACCAATTTTGAAAAATATGATTTTTAATCTAGGCTTAACGCCTGAAATTCATTCTAATGCCTGAATTTTCTTCTCAGAGAATAAGGGTCCATAGAGGTGCACATGCACATGATTGAATTTCAGATGTTATTGCAACCATGGGACAGGTTCAGAGAAGGTCAGGGCTCCCTGAGGTGGGTCCCAGATCTCAATGTCTAATTTTTCTCTTGATGCCTATTTGTTCAACGCCTGAATTTTAATTCCATAAAATTCAGGCGTTATTTACTGAGAGAAAATCTAACAGATGGATTTCTCAATTTTGAAGCACTTAGGGTTTTGAGAAAAATGCAAAATTATACATGAACACAGAAAACATATATAAGCACAACATATAAAAAATTAAGCCTCAGATCATGCATAAAAAATTTAAACAAAAAATTACATATATTCAACTAAACTAGGTCTCAAAAAACCTAGATTTTGGAGTTAGTTTGGAGGGCCACCTCGAGGCCTTCACAGCTCCTAAAATCACCAAATTAAATATAATAGCAGGTTTACTTGTCTAATACAACATACTAAAATTTAGGCTCCAACAGCCTTATACAAAATTCATAAAACAATTGACAACAAGACATGCTCAGAAATGGAAGTAAGTAGAGGTTGTTGAGCATGTACTGTGTAACCTGAATTGAAACAATGATTTAGCATGACTTTGACAGCATAACAACATATAAAAAGGGTGTATGAACTCAGGGGTTAACAAAGCATAGAGGGTTTAGGCTTACCTTGGGTCCAAGTGTCCTAGGGTTTGCAAAAAAATCCTTCCTTCTTGTTCTTCCTCTTCCTTTCTCTCTTAGGTTTTTTAGGGCTTTTGGTTGCTAACCTGGGGCTGCAAAATTTTGGGGCTATTTATAGACTCAAATTGGTGCAATATGTGGCTAGGGTTTGCTTAGAATGGAGGGATAGGATTGGTTTTAGGGGAGGTTGAGTGTAGGGCTAGGATTTCACCAAAAATAGGTGGCTAAGGTTTAAGGGTTTTTTGCTAGGTGATGTGGCTGAATGAAGGGCTGGGATTAATCCCAAGATTTGGTGTGGAGGGTTGGGATTTAAGTGATCTAACTCACTTAGATAGGTGAGGTCGCTAAAGGGGTGTGGGAGATGCCATTTGATGGCATCTGGTTGGTTGTAAATTTCAAGGGGGGCAACAAGATGCCAAATGGGAGGATTTAAGGAAAACTTTAGGGATTTGAAATTCAACATTTTGATCCAAGGGAGAGGGGTGAGGGTGCACATTGAAAGATTCTAATCTAAGGACTGCCCTTTTATCTCTTAAGGTGTGAATGCATTAAATGCCATTAATGAGCTAAGTTTCAAAAGTCTTAGCTCATTAATGGATATTTATTGTCTTTAAGGTTTTTACACCATCTCTCTGCCATCACCCCTCGCAAGCTCTTGAGCTCGGAAGTTGACCAACTCAATGTCATTTTCAAAGGTTGCAAATACTCCAGTCGCACTGGACTAATCAGAACCAAATTACGATAAGGGCAAGGGAGTGAAATCAGGGTTTTTTGGCCTAAAAATCTCTCATATGTACTTTAGAAGGGAAACATGGTAAAATTGATCCAAAATTTTTTAGATGATGGATGACCCTGGGTCCAGGTGAACCATAGCCTCTGACTGCGCAAGATCACGATGTCTGAGTAGAAAACTAGGTCAAAAAACCTTTTTTGAGTAATTGAAGAATATTGGATTGGAAATGTCACTGGTTTCTTTGTAGAATTCCATTATGGGACATATTTTGGGTATTTGAAGCTTAGGGAGTCTCAGAGTTACAAGAACTGACAGATTTGATGTCGGATTCTCGGGCAGATGTCGAGAGATTTTTTAAGCAGGGTCACTCGAAGGGATTGAGTTTCTATAGCTGCCTAAAGCTGGGTAAAATTGAACTGCTAGACATTCTCTGAAGCTCGATTTTGTGAAATAATCTTTTGAGGACAGGGGTGAAACTAAGAAAATGGGTCTGACCTTACTGCATTCTAAGTCAGGGAGAACTTTTAAGGGCATTTCGCATACTAAATACAAACGAAAAGTGTTTTTCTTGTCTTGGGCAAAATTGATGGCTTGGGCCACATGGTTTCTGTAATTTAGTGTGAATTTGATAGTCTAGAGGCTCTGAATTTATAGTGGGGGGGCCACTGACTAACTAAATTTCTGATTTTAGATGAATTTCCAAGAGTCGGTTGAGCACCTGATTTCTAGACCTGATTCGTTGCTCTTTCTAGAGTATTTGAGGAAATTTGAGTTGATAAGTTTCATGACAGTTTGAGCTCCTTAGAAAGTTTTTTGGATGTCTCATGATTCAGGAGAGATGGACACCGACTGATCCTGATTTGGAGGTCTAGAGAATACTCTAGCTCCATATGAGCAAAATGCATCAAAATGGCTTTTTAACCCTTTGAGGAAGATTTGAGATTTCACAAAGGTTCGAGATTTCAAAGTTTTCTTCTCAAACCTAGAGATTTGAAGCTAAGGCTGAGGACGAGATACAGCAATTGCCTTTTCTGGATTCGGAGATCAGATGAATCTCTGAGAGCTTTCATAGAGGTCATTTCTTGGTCGGGGTTATCATAAGTTGAGAAATTGGCTGTTGATGTTCTCGAACAATATCTCCTCTATGATGAGTTCCTTAGAGTAGGGAGACTCAAGAATGTATAAGATCTAAAATTATGTCATTTGGACAATGGAAGAGGCTTCAGGGATCCTTTGAGATTCAGAGGTAAATTCTCTAAGGTGAAAAGGGTAAAATGGCAATTTTTTGCCCACGAGTCAAAAAAAGTGAAAATGAGAATTCTTCGCCTATGATGCTTCACTACAAGAAAGCTTATATAGGCAGGAGAAATTCAGTGATTTGAGTGGTAGATAGTAAGTTCTAGGCTTTTGAAGGTAAAAGGGCAAAATGATAATTTTTCCATCCATGATGCTTTGCTGAAGAAAGCCATACAGGAGGTGGAAAACTTGTTGATGACATGGATGAAGTTCTAAAATGTGAACCTTCAAAGTCCTATTGATGCTTTTGTGAAAGATTAGGGTTTGTCCTGAAATGGTGCATTTTAAGTTGTAATAAGGTGCTTTAACTAGTTCATTCATGACTGGAACATCCATGAAGACCTCTTTATGAATGCCTAACCTCTTAGAATTCGGGTTTTCTCTTCCTAAGCCAAGGGTGCTTAGAGTCTTGATGCCTAAATGTTGTTATGTTGTCCTTATGCTATCAAATTACCTGAGTCGAAATTTGGGTGCTGACAATACCAAATAAGAGTCCAAATAACCATACATAATTCAAAGCATAGCTTGCATATGTGCATTGTGTATTCTAAATATGTCCAATAATTCAAAAAGCAATGAAAACTATAAATGATGATTTATTCTATGGGATATTTACAATAAGAGTCAAATGCCATGAATTATAAAATAATAAAGAGTTGGTGGCTCAATAAGAATATCAATATTTCTTTTACATACTAGTTTTGATATAAATCAATGATTCAATAAGTCACATAAAGTAATTCAATTCACCATTGTTGTGATCCAATGGAAGCTCTCAATATGATGTTTAAAGGGTACAATAAATCAAATGGTGTTTGATTAATATTCAAAGGGTTTAAAGAGCCTAATTCGATAAACATGTTTCATCCCCATTGTTGCGACCTAATGAGTGGTCCCAAGTATGTTACCATTGTTACAACCTAATGGCAGGTCCCATTTACTTTTCCATTGTTGCGACCCAATGGAAGGTCCCAAATAGCTCCCCTTGTTGCAACCTAAGGGTAGGTCCCAAATATTTACCATTATAGTGAACCAATGGCAGGTCCTAAATATATTTTCATTGTTGTGATCCAATGGAAGGTCACAAATAGTTCGATCATGTTCAATAGGTTCAGTAGTTCAACAATGCCTAAAAGGGTTCAATTTTAAAATGAAATGATCAAAAAATGTCAATAAGCCAATAAAGAGGCTCTCATGATGTATGGAAAGAAAGCCAAGATTCTAGGACAATTCAATTTTTTTCATTACATGTGATTCGATTCATAGTCCTTATATCAATTTGATAAGTGTTCAATAATTTTTGTATTTCACCACGTTAGTCAATAATCAATTGACCAAACAGGGCATTTACATTAAATTCAATCAATTTGATCAATCCCAACTCAATCTTGATCATAAGTCTATCAATAATCAAAAATCAAATCATGAGATGATTCAATAGATTCCAATCATTACTTTGCTCAAAAATTCAAGTTCAATGGTTCAAAATTCATATGTATAGATCAATTATTTTAACGACCCCAAATTTCATTATCTTATTTGGGGGTGAAACTAGCCCACTACTAAACCGGATTCATACGAAATTGGCTATAAATTTAAGCATTTTACCTAAACCTGTAATTTTCATAGAATACTTAACCTTAACCTTAAAACAATATAAGCAACGGAATCATAAACTATCACATTTAACCATAATCTTAAAGATGCAGTGAAAATAAACCAAAGCACATAAATAAACTATCATGCCACTAATCTCCCATAGCTATATCACAGATATAAAACTACAAGTCTCAAGTCAAACTTTAATCTTGATACAAGCCATAATAGAGTCTAATACAAAGTACAAGTCTAAATTAGACTGAAGCAACTAAAAGGAAAAGCATCAGCTGCATGCCTCCTCTTCGGCCTCAAGGTACTCCAAAAGGCGCACATGTACTAAACCTCTCCTGTCATAAAAATAGGATGGATGGATGAAATCCACGGCTAGTAATTAGGTATACAATACCTACTACAGAAACCAAACAGGTAAAGCATGAACCATCGAGTATGAAAATACTAATTACATCTCTATATAAAACACATACCATTCTTTAGCATGTATGCATGTGCTAGTGTATATATATCATCTAAATCACAAGATCTATACATTCATCATCATGGTTCATCATGTAAGAACTAGGCATGACAAGACATGTGTTTACATGGTATTCTTCTAATGTCTACACATGACAATATACATAATTACATACTTATGACATTTTTCTTATATCTACCATTGGCAATCTACATAGCAATATGTGTTTATAATTACATGATAAACATTTCGTAGTCCATCCATAGTGAAGATATCTTGTGTACATCTCAATAAGTATTTATCTTCACTTCTAATGCCTATATTACACTTTCATAATATAAATATGCATATACAAATTATTTTAAACTAAACATACATCATTCTTAAGCAAAAAGCAAGCATAACAACACATTTGTATAATGAAACATATGAAGTTCTACTTCTACATTTAACAAGTCTAAAATTACCTTAGTACTTATCATTCATCTTACTTATTACTCATCATAGATTACTTATCATTTATCATGTTTTAACATATCATTTATTAGTTTCCATTATCCTTGTCTTAATATTTACTTATCACTTTTCATTTATCGTTTAACACTTATCATTTATCTCTTTTAGCATTGAGTTGTACCCCAATTGAAGAACCATCATACATCTCTATTGCTCTTACATAGTTTAGGAACTTATATGTCATATGTCAAGTGTTTCATAATAATGTCTTACAACATAACATATCTAAGTGTAAATAAATCATGAAAGGTTTTCAACAAGCATATTACATAACCTACATAAGGGTCTCGAACATAGAATATCATATAACCGTATAAGGTCTCTTACACATCATATCACATAATCCCATATAAGGGTCTCCAACATAGAATATCATATAACCGTATAAGGTCTCCTAACCATCATATCACATAATCTCATATAAGGGTTTCCAACATAAAATATCACATAACCATATAAGGTCTCCTACACATCATATCACATAACTCATATAAGGGTCTCTAACATAGCACAACATATAACCATATAAGTTCTCCAACGCATTACATCACATATCATATATTGGGCAACTAGGGCTGTCTTCACCTATTAATGTGATCATGTGGTTTGGTACCGAAAATCATTGGGCCAAAATGTAGCCCCTTCGCCTAATGGCGGTATCATTGAACAACTAGTGTTTCTTTTCCTAATGGCGGTCGTCATTACAACTGGTATCCATTCACCTAATGGTAGTCATCACTGGGTAAATATGTGGCCTCTTCACCTAATGACGGTCCTCATTAGACAACTAGTGTCCCTTTGCCTAATGGCGGTCATCACTAGAAAAATATATAACCCCTTCACCTAATTTCGGTCATCACTGAACAACTAGTGTCCCTTCTCCTAATGGCGGTCATCAATGGGCAAATTTGTAGCCCCTTCGCCCAATGGTAGTCATCACTGGACAACTAATGTCTCTTCGCCTAATGGTAGTCATCGTTGGACAATTGGTGTACCTTCGCCTAATGGCAGTAATCATTAGACAACTAGTGTTCATTCGTCTAATAGCGGTCCTCACTAGACAATTAGTATCCATTCACCTAATGGCAGTCATCACTAGACAAATGTGTAGCCCCTTGGCCTAATGGCGGTCATCATTGGACAACTAGTGTCCCTTCACCTAATGGCGGTTATCATTGGACAACTGGTGTCACTTCGCCTAATGGTGGTAATCATTGAACAACTAGTGTCCTTTCACTTAATGATGGTAATCATTGGACAACTAGTACCCCTTCACCTAATGGTGGTCACTACACATGCATCATCCCAATTAGGGGTATATAATTCAAAATTCCTATTTTCCTATCTTAATACTTTTCTTTATTTACATGACATAAATTTACTTTACTCTTGAAGCTTATATGCTTCTCTTTCTCCTTTAAACATTCTCTCTTTTTCATAAACTTTTCTTTCTCTCTTATTATGGTTTCACCCATTTCATGTGTCTTGTGAATTTTTCTTATTTCTTAACATTGTTTCATATTTTCAATAGTGGGAACTTTTAAGGTCACTTACACTTACTCATGCTCACTTAAATACTTGGTATCATTTTCTTACACCTTATTACCCTTTACATACACTTGGATTCAACTACTTACACATTTTTCCCTTACTTTACAATTTACTTTCGTTTACTTACATTTGACATATTAACTACCTCTAACCATAAGAATCATCATCACACCATTGTTTGTTCCCTACTGAAAGGGACATCATATCATTGCATTAATATCTCTAATGGGAGGTCCATCATGCTCTTTATCCTTTATGTTTTTGCTACTTTTACATCTCTCTTACAGTTGTCATCATTTAGCTCCTAATGGTGGGAATCTTAATAATTTAGACACTTGTCTTTAATGTCCTTACTTATCTTATTTTATTCTTTATTTATTCCCAATAATGGAACCTTTACATCTTGACATTCTTACTTATATTCTTTTATATTTTTCTTAATTTTTGCTCATTTCACTCCTCATTGGTTCATGACCAACTTACTTTAGTAATAATATATGAACTTTCTTTAATCTTAACACAAGAACTTATGTTATTTACATATTACATTTATTAACCTAGAAAAGGAGAATAAATCTATCAACATAAGCATTCATTATATCATCAAAAGACATCCAAAAAACATGTATATAGCAAGAGAAGCATTAAGAGAAAATTTATCAAACATGTAGAGTGCAAGAATTAATGAACTAGCATGTGAAATCAAATAAGCATCACAAATTACCATAAACTAACATATATTTAAAGGAATTTATCATGAGAGACATTAAGCTCAAGCAAGGAATCCAAAAACATCCGACATCTCAAGGGAATACATATACATATGATGTAAAACCACTTTTTCTTACGAATTAGATTGGGGATTTCTAAAATCCTAACATAATATGGCAAGATCTCATTACAATTTACCACAAGAGTTAGGGTTCCTATGGTTCTAACAAAGGGTTTCACAAATATATGATAAAACATTCATATAATCAAGATTTCACCATTACAAAGCTTCTAAGAACCTAAAACAAACAAAAATGGAGTAAGTTTTATATAACTACTTACCCAACCTTCTTTTTCCTACTTTTCAAGAAGATCTTGAAGAAGAACCTTCTTACCCTTTCCACTATTCTCTATAAAATGATGTAGAACTAGTATAAATTACATTAAACATGAAGATCTATAAAGAAAATCAGCTAACCTTGAAGATTTCTAGAGTTTGGACTAAAACTTCCTAATTTGGGGAAGAACTCCCACACTTGCTTCCAAATTTTTTAAAACTCTCTAACTCTTTTCCTCTTCATGTAAATGAGGTCATTAGAGTTTCTTCATCTTATTTATAGGGTTTTGGGTCGAGTTGGGTGGTCCCACACTCCTTAAGATGAAGAAAAACTACTTTTTCCTTAAAAAAATCACATTCAAGGCATTTGGATCAATCCAGGATTGATTCAACACTTTTTAAGCATTTTTTTTAGACCCTAGAGGTCTTAGATTGATCCTGGATCAATCCAAATAAGTTGGGATCGATCCAAATAAGTTGGATCAAACTGGGAAGTTTAGATCGATCCAAACAAGTTTTTACCAATTTTTCCCCTTGCACTAAAATTCTTACAGTTTTCTCTATAGAACTCATAATTGATCTTCATTTATTGGGTTGGAAACTAGACTCAAATATCTTTCTACAAAGGTATGGCTCATACACTAGTTCACTCAGGATTGGTGTCAGTGGACATGGTAAGTTTTCCTAAATACATAGACCTGTCTGCACAGACACCTTGTGGGAGAATTGACATAACTTCTTCTAGGAAACTCATCATTAAACACCATTTATTTTGTTAGAAAGTAGGCTCCTAAATATTTTTACAAAAGTATGGCATGGCCTCCAATTATCTCAGAATTGGTGTCAGTGGGCCCGCAAAGTTATCCCAAATGTAAAATCAAGAAAACTTTCAAACTTGACAAGATCGAGACCCAACATAGGTCTTACACTTCTAACTGAGTACAAAGGATTCATAAACCACTTTATGATATGTATAAACATGTGAAATGATAATTTTACCCTTATAGAAATAAAATTACAAGTTTACCCTTTAAGTAAAATGCGGGTCATTACACTTATGATCAATCAAATCAAAATAATTCAAAATTTATAGTTCAAATGATCTTTTATCACATGAGATTTTTAATTAATTCAAAGGAATTGAAATTTTTCATAAATTGATCATTTATCATAGTCCTTATGTGAAATCGAAGCTTCAATCATACTTGGATTCAATGATAATAACTTTCTCATATTCAATTTCATGCTAATTTAAAGGATTTCACATTTTCATATAGAATTTCAATGAGATTCACATAAATCATTCATGTTACACTCAATAATACATAATTTATGAAGGTTCATATTAAATCAATTATAGATCCATGTCAATTGCATAATTAAACATTGAAATTCAAAAGAGAACTTCATAGATCTACCAATGTAATGGGAGACAAGATAAAAATTTTCATAGATCCAAACAACAACATTTCTCAATAAAGATCCAATAGAAAAATGATGGATCTATCAAAGGATAAGCAATAAAGATCCAAATCTCTCATGAATTCAGTCAAATGGTGATTTCAATAATGGAAATTCAATAAAAATAGTAAATCTATCAAAGAATAGAGAAGAGGGAATGTGTACAATTTACATATATACTTACAAGGGGACAAATCAATCAATAATGAGGGAAAGGGAAAGTGCATAGTTCACATGTATACTTACAATCAACTTCTTTAGATCCCCTTTTCCTTCTCCTTATTTTCTCCTCCAAATCGACTCTAATTCTCAGATCTTTGCAATATATGTAATGATTAACCATGACAATCATGATTTTTCATATAAACTCTTAAAACATTGCCCAATCTACCATGGATGAGCTTAACTTACCCAATTGAGGCTCGTCTTCCTCCTTTCTACCAATTTCTCCCTTTCTATTTTGTACCTTTAGACACAAATTACGCTAACTTAAGGTATTTCTTACATAATGGGTGGTTATGCCCGTTTAGAGGATTCTTTTTCTCGATTTTAGGCCTATTTTTTTTTAAATTTCTTTTTACCCAATTTCAATCACTCAAAACTATTTTCAACCGCTTGAATTGTTTTGAGTGCTCGAAAATCTTTTTGATCACTCTTGCTTAGTGAAAATCCAAAAACCAAAATGGTATTTTCTTCGTGGGTTGCTCGATCAATCAAACTGGTTTTTCAACCGATCGAAATTAATTTTGATTGTTCGAACTCCCTATATGTTGAAGATCATTTTCTGAGTCTATTTCAGGTCAAAAACAAGTGTCTCACCCACCCCTTAGTCCATTTCCATTGGTTATTTCCAATTCTAAGGGTCCAATCTTCCATTTCTCTTTGTTTTTCCTTTCATGTTCATAATATGTGCACAGAGTGTGTGCAGGGTGTTACAGTGTGTGTGTGTGTGTGTGTGTGTGTGTGTGTGTGTGTGTGTGTGTGTGAAGGTAACTGTAGGGGTCAACATGCAACCAACAACACTCTCTAAGGTTGTAATTTCCGAAAGGTTAGGGGATCCATTTATTTTAAGCATCTTAGGGTGGTTTTATTATTAACCATTTGCAAAATTATATTATAAATACTTCTATAAAAAGATGAAGGTATTTGAATGATTCCAAAATAAAATTAATTCCATTGGAAAATACTCTTCAAGATCTTTACAACTATATAAATTACATATTTTATGGTGAAAATAGTTTGTCAAAGAAAATGAGAGATTTACAAAATGTGAGATTTGCGTTTCATTTTATTTAATTTGGGCCACAAAGAATGTTTTCTTAAATTTATATTAAAGTATCTAGAATAAGCTTCAAGTAACTTTTTAATATATTATATTTAAAAATAGGAATGAACCTATAATTAATCTTAACTAAATTCAACATATTTTTTTATCTTCCAAAGATAATATTAAAGGCTTGACCCTATCACTTAGATAAGATTAGTTAATGTTTATTTTAATCCTCCTATACATCTTAAACTTGAAGCCTTAGGATCCTAAACCTTAAATCTTAACCTTATTAAATCCATCACTATAATAAAATTAGCTAAGTAATATCTTTATCTTACATTATATCCAAAATGAGTAATTATCTTTATCATGCATTCTATCTGAGATAAGTAATATCAGCCTTAGGATTTAACTTGTCCTAGAATTTTTAATCTCAACCCTATCATTCTTATCCTTAAGAACCCTAAACTCTATAAATAGGGTCCCTCACTCTCCAATTTCAATAATTCGAACAAATATGAATAAAAATGAATGTGAAAGAATTAAGAACCTATTAAGACCCTTGTTAGCACCCAAATTATGACTTAGGTCATCTTATGGAATGAAGAGCAGTAAAGCAGCATTTAGGCATCAAGACTTTAAGCACCTTGGTTTAGGGAGAGAAAATTGGACTTTAGGAGGTTAGGCATCTCTTGTGAAGTCTTCCCTAGATATTTCGGTCTCAAAAAGCATCATCCATATCATACCATGTGTACTGAATTAGCTCAAAATACACCATGTCTACCCTTGATTCCTCAAGAAGCAATAATAGGACTATGAGGGTTCACATTCAAGACTACCAAGATACATCACCTTCAATTTCTTCAGCTTCCGTAAGCCTTCCGATAGTAAAGCATCACAGGTAGAAAAATTACCATTATACCCTTTGGCCTTCAAAAGCCATAATTTGATATCTTCACACATTGTCTATAAAATCTTCAGCCCCCATAAGTCTTCCCATGACGAAACATTATAGGTGAAGAGTTATCCTTTTTACCCCTTTTAGCAACATAAACAAAAAAATTACCATTTTTCCCTTTGGCCTTCAGGATTTACCTTGGACCCTCAAATAACCCCTGAAGCTTTTCCCATCACCTGATTTATGTAAGGTCAGGTCCTCAACACTCCAATCTCCACCATCTTCAAGGAACTTAACTCAAGACAACTTTTTAGAAACTGGCAACAGCCAATTTCTCAACCTTCGAAAACCCTTGGACGAAAAATGACGCTCAAAAAGCTCTCAAAGATTCATCTAATGTTAGAATTCCAAAAGGTCAGTGGTCATCTTTTAGTCTCAGAGTTATCTTCGATCAATCATTTCACCAAATAAAAGCATCCGAGGTCTTAAACCCCTGTGAAATCTTAAATCTTCCCTAAGGGGTCAAAAATTAGTTTTAGCCCTGTTTGTTGTATTTTGCTCTAGAATGTTCTCTGGACCTCCAAATCTTGATAAGTCAGTGCCCATCTCTCCAGATTCGTGAGGCCCTCACAAAACCCCTAATGGAAATGAGCATTGAAATAGTCAATCCACTTGGTTTCTCCTAATTACTCAAAAATGAGAAACATATTCAGGCAAAATGCCTTGTTTAACTAAACCCGTGGAATGCATCAAAACTCCAAAATTCAATCTATCAGTGGCCACCCCTCGGTAACTCTGAGACCTCCAAAATCTCATCCCCCTCAACTACTTCGACAATTTCAATAAGCCTATCCACTACATTTTATCCAGGATAGGATGGTACTTAGTTTGTCTATAATAGGCACTTGGAAAGCCCCCGAAAACTACCCCAAACTCATAATTTATCTAGGTCAAGTCCTTTTCATCAGTTTTTAACCTATCCTCGAAAGATGATTTCACAAGTCAGAACAACAAAAAGTCCCTGCTAGCCCAACTCTATCATTCTCCAATGAGCTATAAGAGTAGTTTATCATCAAACGATCCTACTTCAAAAAATTCTATGTAACTATCGAGGAATCCATTAGACGAGCTGTCAGCTCCTATAGACTCCAGATTTTCTTAGCTTTTATAAACCCTAAACCACACTAGACATGAAAAACTATGGCTCCAACACTAAACTTTCCAGTCAAAGTCTCTCTAACTACCCAAAATGCGGTTTTGAGCCCAATTTCCTACCCGGGTATTTCAATTCAGAGCAATCAGAGCCTTATGGGTTACAAAAGTTGAGCGCCAACTTTTTTGAAGACTCTAAAAATAAATTTGATAATTTTTCCCCTTAAATATTTATTGGAGAGCAATTAAGGCTAGTAAACCCCTGATTTCACTCCCTACCCTTATCGTTATTTGGTTCCAACTAATCCACTACAACTGGAATATCTGAGACATCGAAAATGGACACTAAGTTTGCAACTTTCCAAGCACGGGACTTCAAAAAGCATGAGGGCCAGCAAGGGGTTCGATTTTTTCTAGAAATTATGCATTAAGATTAAATAGCTTAACCTCATGATTTTAGCTCATCAATGCCCATAAAGTATTCACACTTAAATGCTTTAAGTCCCTCACCCTTTAAGTCCCTCCCCCTTAGATTAGATCCTTATGTGCACCCCATGCACTCCCCCCTTTGATCAATCACATGGATTTCAAAATTCCACGAAGATCTTGATCCACCCTACCAATTAGCACATTTAACCCCCTCCCTTGATTTCCCTCACAATCAAAGCTCATAAATTTGCCAACATGGCCCTAAGCTTGTTCCCTACTGGTCCATGTCACCTATCCATGTGAATTAAACCAAATTAATCATACCCCTTTGTTAAACAAAACCAAACCAATCAAACCTCCTTGGATTGCCAACATGGCCCTAAGCTTAATTCCTATTGGTCCATGTCACGAATCCATGTGAACTAAACAAAACTATTCTCCTCCCTTGGCTGAATAAAACCAAATCAATCTTACCCCTTGATTCCCCTTAACCAATCAAACTTCCTTAGATTGCCAAGCCCTAAGCTTGATCCCTATTAGTCCATGCCACCAATCCATGTGAAGTGAACCAAATCAATCCTACCCCTTTCTGAAAAAAAGAACAAATTAATCCTCCCCCTTGCTTTGACCAACCAATCAAATTAATTCAACTAGCCATAAGGCCCTAAGCTTGATCCCTATTGGTCTATGTCACCTATCTATGTGAACTAAACTTAACTAATCCTAGCCCTTGATCCCCTCGGTCCCATGGACCAATCCCAACCCTTGGATAACTAATTTGAGGCTATAATAGCCCCAAATTTGTGCACATTAGGGCTGGTCCCTTGAAAAAAAAAGAGGAAGAAAAGGAAAGGAAGAACAAAAGCTTAAGTCTAACCCTAACCCTTCCCCAAGCTTAAGTAATCTATAAGCATGCCTTAGGGTAGTTTATTTATGTCATTTAACTTGTTCACAAGTTATTATGCTGATTAAATTCATGTCATTGTTTTTCTTCAATTTGGGTTACACAATGGAGATTGAACTGTCTCCATTGGACATTATTTTGGACCTCTATCCACCCCTAATTTTTGTTTGATTTTTGTACTAATTTGAATGAGCCCAAATTTTGACACCAAGTTCCCAAGAGGGAGGCCAAACCATGGTAAAAAAATTGGGAATTTTTCAAGCTTGGTAGGCCCCGAGATGGCCCCCAAACAGACCCAAAAAATTTGTTCTTGTGTGACCTAACTTGTTGAATTTATTGTTGATTTTTTATAAAAAAAAAATTAGATGTGATCATGAGCTAATTTTTGTATATGTCATCCCCCTGGTATATATCTCCCCCAAGTAGAAATAATAAAACTTTTTAAACCACTTAGGAGTCCAAAATCTGAGAAATCCCACCACTAGATTTACTCTCAGTAACTAACACTTGGATTTATGTAAATAAAATTCAGGCGTTGAACAAACAAGCGTTAAGGACAAATTCAGGCGTTGAGATCTGAGACCCACCCTAGGGCACCCTAGTTTTTTCGCAAGCTTTTTACAGGCCAGAATGACCCTCTGAGATCCAACCCTGTGCTTAGGCACCTCTGTGGGCCCTGATTTCTCTCCCAATGCCTAAATTAATTTCAGGCATTGAGAGGGAAAATTTCAGACATTGGGGTAAATTTCAGGCATTAGGCCTATGATAAAAATCATATTTTTTAAAAAAATACTTATGTTATGTGTAAGACCTAGGGTTTAGGCTATGGACACAGGAAGAACCCATCCCTTTGGGAGCCACACATGAGGACCAAAACCCAAGGTTGGTTGTTGGTTTCCAGTACCTAACGCCTGAATTTTTTCTGAATTAAAATTCAAGCATCAAAAATTCAAGCATTAGACAAAAATTTAGGCATTAGGCATATGCAAGATGACCATACAGCCCTCTTCAGAGGGGCATATCTCTACTCTTGGGAAGGTCCTAACCCTTAGGGTTACACATTCTAACCCTAGGGAACATCCTCTACCCTTCTGGAAGGGTCCCATATCTCTAAGACCCACATAAACCCTTAAAAAAATCAGGATAAGTTGTTGACTTAATTAGCACTTAACGCCTGAATTTCATCCTGAATTTACATTCAGGTGCTGAAAATTCAGGCATTAGCATAAAAATTCAAGTGTTAGGCTTGTGCCAAATGACCATGTTGCCCTACTCTAGGGGGCATATCTCTACCCCCATGAAGGTCCTAATCCCAAGGGTTGTGCATTCTGACCCTAGGGAACTTCCTCTACCACTTCCACAAGGCCTCACAGCTCTGGGATCCAAAGAAACACCCAAAAAACTTAGGTTAAAGTGCTGACCTATCTAACCTTCAACGCCTGAATTTCACCATATATTAAATTCAGGCATTGAAAGATGAGGTGTTAGGATAAAATTCAAGCGTTAAGCCTGAAACACAAAAAATCCATAATTTTTCCCATTTTTTGCATCATGGTTAATCCTAACCCTAAAGCAATTATTTGAACACTTTGGAGGGGTCCATCACGCCTCTAAAAGTCATAAAATTGAGGGCTCCTTCCTGCAAATTAATGACCTATAGTAAAAGGCAAGTTTCTGAATTTTTTAGAAGTCAACGCCTGAATTTTTCCTAAATTAAATTCAAGCGTTGGAGATAAATTCAAGCGTTAAGCCTGAGAAAATTGCAGAAACCAGAATCTTCCCTATTTCACAAGCATGGACTTCAACTTAACTTAGAACATGTATGAATGAGAGAAGCCACCCTAAAAATGTGGGTATTTGGGGTGCGTAATACCTTCCCAAATGCAACTAAACAACTTACCCTTTATCTTAGGAATTCTGTCTAGTTTTAGGAGTTAAACCCCTAGACCTATGGGTCTAGGCTTCTCCCCTTCTCCTCGAAGGGGAGAACCGATGTCTAACTCCATTAGTTAATCCTGAGTTGGTGGTGACTCCCAACAAAGCTTAACCCCCAAGGTTAGCAACCCTCGCGCCCCTCGTGCACTCACAAGACCAACATTGCTCGGAATCCGGGGGCATCACCCCCCGAACCCTGATGTCTACAACCCTGATATCAGAGTACTAATACTCAAGAGAGGAAATTTCAAGTCTTCTAAGATGAAGATACATGTCTACACCCAACTATGAAGCAAAATTATAACAAAGTCTCTCTCAAATCTTTTATTTTTTTGTATCTAGATTGGGATTTTTATATTAATTTGTTTTTTTAATTTTATTAACATGCTTTAGTGTTGATTTTAATTTTGTATTATTTCATATTTTTCAACACCTTCTTTTGGTTTGTAGTCTCTTTCACGTGCCCTCAATTTGTTCAAGCTCAATACCGATTTCAATATTCAAAAATCAACCAACCAGAGTATATTAAACTATCCTAAGGACAAGAAGGAAGGGGATCCACCAAAATGGACCCCCCAAAATATCTACACCTTTTCAAGAATTAGGCCATTTAAAATGTCTATTCCTCCATTTGGACTTTTAAAGCACATGCTTGCTAAGCAAAGGGCATTAAGATGATATTCATCACGGAGAACCCCATATTGCCAAACCTACTCATCAAATTCCTCTGTTAAGACCTCAAATGTGTAACAATTTATTCCAAGGAAAAAGACCAAGGCCTAGATCATGATGATGCCACTTAAAATAAATAAAAAACTAGAGTCTGCAAACATGATTACATGGTCCAAAACCCTTATCGTACAGTCGGATTTTAAACTAGAGGACCAAATGACATCATTTTTGGGAGAGAAGCATGGAAGATCGACACATATAAACATACATAATCAAAGGCAATGTATAAAATTTCTAAGCTTTTGGAGGTCCCAATTTCCATGGGATGAAGGATTATGTCCTCTCCATCCCTTTCAACCAACTAGGACAATTTTGTTCTCAACATCCCAAATTTTAACGTCCATATCTTTTAGGATGACCTCACCCTAACTTTCTCCTCCCAGTAGCCAATACATATAAGAACCTCCCTACACACACACACACACACACACACACACAAACAAACACAGAGATCAAAAAATCAAAGAGGAAGATCAAGATCAATGATTGTAAGTATACTAACCCTTTTAATTCATTCATTTATGGATTAAGTTCTGTAACTTTTTATAAAAAAAAAATTGTAGATAAACTAAGTTTTGATCCATTTTAATAGATGTTTCTTTCCATCACCAAGGATTCATCCAAAAACCTTGGTTAGACATTGGTTTTGGTTGAATTTATGTTGTAAATCTCTTGTAAATTAAATAAATAGATTAGAGCTATAAAAGTATGCCCTCCATTAATGTACCTTGTTCATCTTTCTCTCAAACTTTAGTTTTATCATGTTCTATTTATTGGTACATGTATGTGTTCATTTGGTTGAAGATCATACTACAATCATGCTTATAGATTTATCCATTAAGATCATTTTTGGTGCTTCACATAGTTTTGATAGTTGATCTTGATCGGGAGGGATATAATGTATCACATGGGGTTTTAACTTTGTGCATACCAATTTGATCATGTCTTAACATGAACATAGATTTCAACTTTGTGCATACCAGTATGTAGTCATCTCTATTTGATAGTGTATTTTACATTGAATGAATGCTTAGTTATAACCTACATGATGGATGTTACACATGATTTAATGTATTTTCTTTTATATTACGCAGATGAATGTTCTTGTACATTGAATGTATGAAATATAGAGAACTACAAATGGGATTTCAAGATAAAACTTGGGCTAACATTGAACATGAAATTAAAGAAACCAAGAAAAATGAAAAACCTTTGTAACACCCCACCTAATGACGCATATATTACTGTACACATGTCACATTTAGAATGCTCACACATGTCACATGAGTTCTGTATATACATAGGACCATTTAAATGCATATACGTTAATCTGATCATCAACACAACTTTATAAATGTACCAACAAAAATATAGAAATAATTTATGATTAAACCTTATACCTTTAGATAGACACAAAAGTCTAGAGTTGTACACAACAAACGGTAAGTGAATCAGATTTTTCTAGAAGAAGTTATGATCATTTTCCCAAAATGTGTCAGTGCTGACAGGTCCACAGATTTAGGGTAACTTC
>JAOXJP010190147.1:0-12272 GCA_025762735.1 Platanus orientalis | reverse complement strand
TTTTTATTTCATATCCTAGTATGACATATATATATATATATATAGCTTCATGTTCCCTTCCACAATCACTCCCTAAGCACTTCCTAATCGCTTCTTGTTCGCTTCTACAATCGCTTCTTAATTGATTCTCACTTCTTGATTCCCAATGATTTAGTAAGCCTCGCTTCCCGCTTCTCGCTTTCGCTTCTTGTTTTGGTAACTATGCTCTTCCTTGCTTGCCTTCATCCGTGGACCCCACCAAGGCCACATGTGGGCCCCACCTTGCCTCCATGTCCTCATTAAAAGGGATGTAGAGGTTGGGGATAAGGATAAACGAAAGTAAAGGGGAAAGTTTAAAGTGTTAATTTTGGTGGTTTAATATTGATATATAGGGTATTACGGCACCACTTATCGGTACGAAAAGGCTTGTTAGATAAAATGAAATAGGGATTAATAGAGAAGAAAGAGAGCTAACAAAGGATCAAACAACATCTTTACAAAAAAAAGGGTTGAAGAACTTTAACAACAAAAAAGAATAAAATAAAAATAGGAGAAGAGGAAGAAGAATCAATGAGTCCACCTTGAGTTTTCATGGAATCCACCACAACGGTTGTTACAAGTTAATAGAGTCCACCATTAACGAAACTTTGGAGTCCACAAAAGAAAGACATTTGGTTAAATAATCCTCAATACTTTTTCAATCATTACAATGTTATCAATTGAAAAGAGTACATATATTAATATGCCAAATTTCTCCCTTATTCTTCTAAAAACAAGTCATAACCAAAATAAAGAAAAAAATTCCACTTCCTACTAAAAAACAGTCCCTACCAAAAATAGGAAGAGAATTCTCCCAAAATAGGAAAACACTCCACGTCATTTTAAAAAAAGAATTTCCAAGAAAATACGACCAAAATAGGAAAAATCCATACTTCCTTTTAAGAAAGAAATCATACTCATAATGATGAGGACACCATGGCCAAGAGAGAGATTGATAGACTTGGGATTTCCTTATGTTTTAGTTTAGTTGTTTTATTTATTTTACACTTAGTTATGTCTCATGTAGAGGGGTACAAAATTTTGAGGGTAATTTGGTTCAGAATTGTCTAAAAAGGGCGTTTTATGTCTTTTAGTGAGTAAAGGGGTGTATTTTGTAATTTTATTATTTCTTTTAGGATATTTTGGTTTAGAAGACCACACTTTATGTAACCCTGGTCGTGGATAGCTAGAAAGGCTACCCCACGCCCCTTTCTTTCAATTATGAAATTTTGAATAAAGTTGGAATGTGATGTTTTCTTCTTCTTCTTCTTGTCTGCAGGTTAAAGACCTTCAAAACCCTGGAATGGGACTAGACCCCCACCTAGTTTAATGCTAGTGGTGGAAACCACTCCCTCCCCTTGGGTTAAAGATCTCTCATCCCCTTTCTTCTTCTGATTTATTCATTTTTTTTACAGAAATTTCTTGTCGCTAAAATTGAGGTGTTTGCAGAACATTCATCACCACTCACTCCACACTAAAGTTTTGATCAAGGATTCATTCCCAAGGCATCACTAAGGCCCTGGGCAACAACCCCCTACACTTGCCCAAATCTGAAAAATTCAGATTTGAATAAGTTGTGGTTGCTGGATACTTCCTCAGGTGTGAACAGGGTATTCTAACTCCACCCCACAAGATCAGCTACACACCTCAATACATAAGGAATGGAGGAAGTTTGATGTTTCCAGGGTATTACATACCTCCAGACAATCCTATAACAACTATTAGATCATCCCAAGATCTCTTCTTTCCGAAAAGGAGTTGTTAGAACAGATTTTGGCAGATCCATCTCCAGCAGCAACCAGTCCACAATTTGGATGAACTTATACTTCTATAAGCTCTATAACCCTTGGGTGATGCATGCTGTACTCATAGCCTGCAGAAAATTTCAAGTTGGAACAAATTCTCTCAGGGGTCATCAGGAAGAGGGGTGAGATACTGTTGTTGGACAGACTTTGGTAGATCAGCTACCAAACCCAAGTTAGTTGGGTTTTGTTCTAATGGGGCTTCTCTACGGGGTATTAGACCCCTGGGAAATCCTCCTTGAAGCTTCTACCTGCAGGAAAATTTAAATCAAATTAAATTCTTCTTGGGTTTATTCTGAGGCAGGTGGTACTCTTGAAGTTGGGCTGATTTTTTTTTTTGGTCTCTTGAAATCCTTTGATTCCGGCTGTTTGGGTTGATCCTCTACATGGTTTCACATTGCACAATCCTAAGAAAGTGATTCCCTACAAAATCAGGTTCTGTTTTACTACTTTTGGTGTCATTCGAATCTCTATAGAGATAGTAACTTTTGTGGAAGTGGAGCATGATCTTAGGACTGAAGTATTGATACTTTTGCATTATCCTAACACCTTTAGCCTCTGTTTGTATACCCTAACCATAGCCCTAATATATATTACTTCTTCTCCATACAAAACCTTCCTTTAGTTGTTGCTCCCTCTTTATTATCACATTGCTTTGATCAACTTCCATACACTTTTTTTTACCATCAGATTTTGGACAGCAACTTGCAATTTTCTCAAGTCCTTAAATTAGTTGAGTGCTTTAATTAATCAATTTGGTTTCATTATTGTTTAGTACTTTGTTACCCTAAAGCCTCTAATGCAAATGAATGTAATTTAAGAATCACTTAATTTAGCATGTGAACTTGCAAGTAGGAATCTTGTTTATTTCCCTTTAATTACTTTGGTCATTTTATTCTCATCTCCCGAGCACACACTCACTACCCTACATGCATGCTGCATCACATAATAGGAAAGATATTTCTAATCCTTGTGTTGCATAGATTAGAAAATTTACATATTAGGACTTCTTTTAAAAACATACGAAAGAAATTATTAAAATACCCTAGCTTAGAAGATTACTAAAGTATCACTATACTGAAATTTACTGAAATATCCCAAATATCCACAAGCCTTCAATATAGGCTGTTTCGCATCCTGCATCACTAACCTTACACTGGATGTTTTGCACAACTTATTCAATAATACCCCTTGTATTCAATGAGATACCCTCTTATAAAGGGTATTTTTAGTAAAATATACTTAGTAGTTGCTTTTGGTAAAACTAAAGACAAGCATGAGCTAGTCAAGAAACAATCATGACATGTACCAGGTAGTAACAAAACTACCACAGTGACTTTTTTTTGACATGTTATTCCTCAAAACAAACATAAATATATAGGGATGGACCATAGTTAATCAAATTGGTTAGACAATGGGTCTTTGGGTGGGACTCTATGATTTTGTTAGCAGGCTGGCTTTTTGTTGGCCTTGTTGTCCCTCTGGGCAATATATTCCTCATGCATTTCCTTTTTTAATAGAATTCTCATCTTTATATTATCACTTCACCAATATCTATACACATAGACAATCAAGAATTAGGTCTATTATTTATGGGAAAAAGGAGTCCACGCATTAGAAATCCCAACTCAAAATATGTTGTCAATACAACTCAGAATTACAATTCTACAGAACATGCCAACTGCAACAAATGTAAACCAAAATCTACTAATTCTTTCCTTGATAAACAAACCCCAATTTAATTTTGGGTTTCTGCAGTAATTTGATTCCATCATAAATGTTAAGACATTTAAAACTAAGAAATTCCATAACCTAATAGTTCCACACAGAGCAAGAGAGAGAGAGAGAGAGAGTAAACCACTTGCAAATTTCTCAGTAAAACTTCTTACAACCTTTTTTTTTTTTTGCTAAAGAAAAATTATAATTACCTTGAGAATCAAATGTTTGACAATAAACTTCAAATTAGGACTCCCTAACTCTTTAGCAAACTCACAATCAATACGTTACTGCTTTAGATGATTTTTTTTTTTTTACCATTAACAGAATAAATATATTCCTTAAGAGATGGTCATCCTTCATCAGTTCCAAATTTATAATTAACTTCAGAAATCTTGCTAATAATGGATCTGCAGCAGAAACAAGTACCTTCTGATATATCACTTTTAGCAGTAAGATAATTTTTGCATGAAAAGTAAGACATGAAGTCAAGAACAAATACAAGAATGTTAGGTTGAATATTTCCTTTAATAGAAGCTTCTGTGCATACTAAAATTAATTTCTAATTAGTATGTATGCTTACTATTTGATAGCAAGAAGAACTAGCAGAATAAACATAAAGGCGTTGCAATGTTTATGATTCTTAACTTTCAAATGTTCTACATGGAAACATCATCTTGGACCAACAAATGATCAAAATCATACTAAGCACAATGACTGGTGAAAAATCATGTCAGATTCAAACTTAACCTGATACTTTGTCAAATGATTAAAAGAAGAAAAAGGATAATATTCTTCAAGAATGAAACTATCAAACTCAAGAACCTTGAAAGTTCTGTAAGACCATACGAGCTATGATATGAAGAAAAACATCCTCAGACCTAATCCGGAACACATTTGATAGACGATTATCATAAGTACAAAGGCTTATTCCAACAAGAGAAAGAAAGGCAAATGGGTAATTGATGTCTATAGGTGATCAAATGACTTTGCATACACCCTATCATACAAAAGTGTACAAGATAAAGCATGCACAGTGAACATAACAGGCACCCAATTCCATAGACAATATCTGAAAAGCACTTTAATAAATTATATATATTAAATAAAAAAAGCAGATATAAGAGGATTACTTCATCGTTATAATTGACAGCTTTTACCATGAAAATCCCCCAACAAGAAAATCCACTTGATAAAATAAGACAAACTATTGTTATATTAAAATGGTATAGCAAGAAAGAATGATTCAGTAGGGCAGTGACAGTACCGATAATTCCAGATATTGCTGCATGAGGTTCTCTTAGTCGAACATCATATGAGGGACGCCAAGACTGACTCTTGTCTGTGTTCATCACCATATCCTTTCGCGACTCCTTTTGTCTCCAGATATCCCTGCTCTTCTCATATGAAAAGGCAGCTTTTCCACATAATCCAGGCATTAGAGCTAAAGGTGGGTCACCAATTGTGGAATTAACAGCCTGGGGAAGGCCACCATTTTTGTGCACACCAAAACGATATCTCAATCCAGATTCAGAAACAAGGGATGACAAATCTAAGGATATTGACTCAGGCACATCCCAGTATTGTCCATTCTGGCTGATGAACAGCTCAGGCCATGCTGCTTCCAGTGTAATATCATGATGAGGAAGCTGCAAATATGCAAGAAATGTTGAGGTACCATACCATATAAGACACATGCAAACTCATGGGACAAAGAAAGATAAAAGTACAGGCAGCCAATGAAGCAAAATTGCAAAGAACGAAACTTTTTCATAAAAACTTGTGCAATTTTGATGCAGAAAAGGATCTTGGGTTAGATATACAAAAGATGTCAGATATGCTCCCCCTTGAAAATCTGATAGCTGGGTTGCGGGACACTAAACAGCCCATAGTCTAATTTGATGGGCTTATGGAGGGCGGTTTTGGGTTTAATTAATTAATTATTTATTTGGCTACAGATGTTAATTTAACTCCGCCAATGTTTGTATCTTCAGACATTGCCGGTCCCAAAGCCCGGATAAAGGAGGAGGGTTGCATCAGGTCAAGAACTGGCCATAAAAACCCACTCAAACCATTTAAACATGTTAATTTGGAAATTTTAATTTTGTACTGAGATTTTATTTTTGTTATTCAGTTTGGGGGGTTTGTTTATTTTGAAATAGAATAGAGATCATTAATTTTTTTAGGAGAGTGAATTTTCTATTTCCATCACTTTTCCTTAGGCCTTATTGTGGGGGCTTCAAAACTTACCCTCCTTTCGCTTGATTTTGGGGTCATTAGGAAACCTATTCAAATAATTTTTTAACGAGTCCAAGATCTTGTGAAAGCCAATCTGTTTGGGAAAGTTATGACCAATATTATGGTAGGGTATCACTTTGTGGTAAGAAATAATTATTTTAGGGTTCTATTTTTTAGGAAGTCTAGTTAAAGTGGGATTTGGAAATCTATTACACTTTGAAAGTCAGAATTTTTGTTATAGTATGAATGAAAAATCCAGGGCTAATGGTTGTTTGTTCTCTGGTGTGACTTTGAAATTTAGAAAGTGTGATGCTTTCAGCCCTAGGTGTGACTCCTAGGTTCAGCTAGTGTGACTCTAGTTGATTTCTTCTTCTTCTTCTCCTTCTTCTTCTTTGTTTGTTTTTTGTTTTTTGTTTCTGTTTTTGTATTTTTTTTTTTTTTCTTGCATCTAATCCCAGAGTGATGAGTCACCAAGGAATTGCAAGCTAACTCAACCACAATAATGTTAAAAACCTTTTAAAACACCTAAAACACCCACAGTAATCATCGCTTCATTCCTCCCCAAAAGGTAAGGGAGTTAGTGGGGCGTGGAAGCCTCCTCCTGAAGGGCAAGTTGAAACTTAATTTTGATAGTTCTAGCAATGTTATTCTTTTTATTGGTGATTTAGTGGTCCTTTGGGTATCTGTGATTCTATAAAGGCGGAGCTTCTCAGCTTGCTTGCTGGTTTGTGTGAATTAAAAAGGTTGGGTTTTGTCAGTGTTTAGCAGAGGGGGATTTAGCAGTGGTGGTTGGTTGGAGGCTTGAGAAAAGTATTAGATCATGGCAGCATGCGCACTATATTCGGGAAATCAGGGACCTCTAGCAAGATCTAGATATTTTCCTTGGTCACATTCCAAAAATGTAAAATGAAGCTCAATACAAGCTTGCTAGATGGAGGGTGGGGTTATCTACAACATTTAAAGGGGCATTATATTCCTGATGGTTGCTTATAGTTTGGTTTCTTTTGTGCTTTGCTTGTATATTTTGCTTCTCTGTTCTTCAATAAATTTTTTGTCATTATCCATAAAAATAAAAAATAAAAATGGTGAAGGTATGCCTACATCAATTGGGAGTTTGGACTACATGTTGGAAAGGTTGGAATTATAGTTAAATGGAGATCGTGGATGCAGATGTGCTATGTACCAACTTCCTTCTCTATCCTAATCAATGGAACACCTATAGGTTTCTTTAGAATAACTAGGAGCTTCAACAACAGGTCCCTCTATTTCCATTTCTGTTTTGGGTGGTTGCATAAGATTTTGATGGTCTTTTGGGGAGGGCAGCTCAGGGGTCTCCTGAAACGTTTCTCCGCTGGGATGGATGGTCCAACAGTCACTCACCTTCAGTGCATAAATGATACTTTTGTTTTTTGCAAAAACATCTTAGAGACAAATTGGATCTCTCAGGTGTGGTGAGGTGTTTCAACGTTTCTCAAGGTCAAGAGTAAACTTTTCAAAACGTGTCATCTATAGTGTGGGAGAGATATCATAAATCAAGATGATGGCAAGCAATTAAGTTGGAAGTATGGGGTGCTTCCACCTTCATACTTTGGCCTACCCCTTGGCACACCGTATAAAAGAAGGAAGGCATGGAATCTAATATTGGAAAGATTTAAAAAGAGATTGGCAGGTTGGAAAGAAATGTATGGCAAGATAATTCTCATCAAGAGTAGTTTTAACCAGCCTTCCTACCTGTTTATCCTTTTTTGTAGTTCCAGCTTTCAGTGGCCCAAGCCATTGAGAAAATGCAGAGAAATTTTTTATGGTAAGAATGGACAGATATAGAAAGATTCCACCAATAGATTGTGACTCGGTTTGTAAGCCAAAGAGAGAGGGTAGGGTGATGTAGGATATGACAAGTTTAGGAGCCTAACTAATGTGGGGCAACCTAGGCTTGTATATCTTTCTATTGTAGGACCAATTTAAAGATGCGGAAGCTTAGGACAGATTAGATTAAACCAAGAACTTAATAGAAACAAACCCAAGTATTAAGTAATCACCAACTTGGAGCAAGAAAAATTGACAAATAAGGAATAATAAAATGTTTAGAGGAGAATTAGACTATTAGAATAGAAAGAATGGAGAGACTATGAGGAAGAACCCTGTTTTAGGGTTTCTGGAATTTCTTAGCAGAATCCACAATATTACCAAAATACCCCTATTTGACACCTCAGAATTTTATGAAAATTTGCAAGTGTTTAGATGGTCCTAAGAGTGATCTACATACCAAATTTGAGCTTATTCTAACAAATAAAAGTATATAAAAAGTTAGATTTACCAGTCAACAATGTTTCTTGAAGAAGAAGATACATAAAACAGTGAAGAAACTTTGACCAAAAACTTGATCAGAACAACAGGGAATTAAGAGGGGTTTGATGGGTTTGGAAGAGGACTCATAAGGGAGAAAAAACCTAAAAAGAAAGTAAAGAAAATAGGGGAAATAAAGGGAAAGATTTTCACTGATAATGTACCCAGAAAATTCAGTTAAGTTTCAAAACAACAATCTGATTTCCAACAGCAAGACAAGAGGGAACGATGAAGTTGGTGAGGGAGATATGGCAGTAAAAAGATATGGAGAAGAGAAGAAGAGAATAGAAGACAGATGGGGGTGAGCTAGGGTAAACCCTAGGGGAGACAACGGCTGCACCAAAGAGAAGAGAAGGGAGATAGATAGGGGATCCCTACAACCCAAAGAAGATGGCAGGGGAAACTGGGATACAACAGCCAAAGAGCCAAGCTCAATTTCAAAATCAAGTCATTGTTCATTAATTAATTCATGTATAGGGGCGCCTTTAAGTAGGCTTACAATGCAAAGAAAATAGACTTTCCCAATTTAGCAACTTCTAAATACCTACATTTGGGACTCAAGACTTTCCTAAAATTAATGACTTCTAAAACATGAGTTTCTTAAAAATGTAAACTACTAAAGACTGGGAAACAAAGTGGCTGTCAACCAGTTTGTGTGGGGCCCCTTGTTGACTTTGGAGCCTCACTAATATGACAAAATAGCGAGCTGTAGACCAGCACACAAAATTCCTCAAATTTCCCTTGGCTTTTAGCCTTATTACACCAAACCCATGCATCAAAAAAACCTAATCTACCCTTGGCACAAAAGGCCTTATTATAATGATGTCCATCCTACCTAAAGGACTCTAATTAACCTAGGTAAACATACGATTTGAATTTGGTCCTCTTGTGGGATGGTACCTACATCATCCTCTTTACTATGTCTGCATCAGTCAGGATTAGAAAATTTTCTTTATTGAATAAGGCTGTTCTCTTTAAGTGGTCATGGCAGTTTGGGGGAAGAAAAGTGACAAGCTATGAAGGAGAGCTATTTCTGCTAAAGATGATATGCCTAATGCCTAGAAGTACAACCAAGCCATCCTATCCCATGGGAGAAGCTATTAGCTCTTTTTTGTCTTTCTCCAATTTGTTTAAGACAGCAATCTGTATAGAGGTGGGGAAAGAGACTTTTCTAGGAAGATAGGCGGTGTGTGAGAAATATACTTAAAATGGACTTTCCAAGTATCTTTAGGGTTGCTAGTGATCAGAAAGCCACTATAGTGGATTACATAGACTTCGGCAGAAGGAAAATTAGGTGGCGCTTCAAGAGAGACTTCAAAGATTGGGTAGTCCTTGGCTTTATTGTTGGGCCCAGACTGTGTATGAAGACAGAAGGGAGCAAAGGCATGATCCATCCGGAATATTCTCAATGAAATCTTGTTCTACCCTTTATGCAGGTCAAGGGCCTCAGAACTTGGAAGGGATTGTAGGTTCATCAAGTGCCTTCAAAAGTCCAGTTCTTTCTTTGGGCAGCAACTAGACTGAGCATTCTGACAAAGGATAATTTGAGGATGAGAAGCTTTATAGTTCCAACTTCCAAATGCGTGCTTGTTTTGTCATCAAGATGAAGTGATGCAGTATGCATGTAGACTAGTGGGGTGTGTGAACAAGAAGTTAGGAATAAAATTGACAAAGTAATAAATAAAGATAAACAAGATTCCTATTTGCACTTCTACACACTAATTCAGACGATTCTTTAAGTTACGTTCAATATGCAAGTTAAGAGTTAAGGCATGCAAAGCAATAAACAAGATTTAAACTTACGCACTATGAGAAAGATATTAATTAACTAAGAGAACAAGGATGAGAGGATGCTGTCCCTAAGGTGCTGAGGTTGTAAAACAGGGGATGTGAAGTGCCCTTATTAAATATTAGTAGTAAAAAAAAATTAATAAGGGGTCCCTATCCACTGTAGTGAATGTTTAGGACATGGTGTATGAGGATTTGGGTAGGAATATATGCTCGGGTCAGTCCACAAGTAATAGGAATGGGTTCAGACAGTCAGTTCCATAGCTTACTAACTCATACCATGACAAGCCACATAAGAAGTTATAGAGGGGTACCAAAACAGTAACAAAAATACCCAGAACATGTGAAAATGTCTTCCTTGCAGCCTTCATATAGTATATGAATCAACCAAAAGAAATTCAAGGGCCGAAAGTGGTGTTATTGAAAATTTTTCAAAATCTGCCCTGTTTTAAACTGTACCACCAGGCTGTAATGACCCCTACCTTTGGTGGTTGTATGTTGCAGCTTTAGGGGGGGTAGACAATCAATAGTGGATCGCCCTGAGGTCTGCTAGGCCCTGGAGAGATTTCAAAATCAAAGGCCCCATGGTTTGATGTGGGTGGTTGATCTTCTCAGATAGCCTACAGCCCTGTTTAAACGTCTGTATGAGCCTGCACCTGGGGAAATCTGCTCTAAAACTGATGTTTGAAGCAGGGTTTTGTAACAGATAGAGTTGTTCCGGGGTTATTAAGACTCTGGTGAAGTGGCTCTGGCAAAACCTTCCATATGAGGGAGTTGTAGGCAATCTTGTAGAAGTACCAAAAATTCAGCAAATAACGGCTGTGTTGATTTCACTAGCCCCAGATTTCATAACAAAAGAGCTTTAGGTATGATACTATTTGCCTTAGGATCGCCCATGGGTCCCACACATCTTCCCAAACCTGCAGTAGTTGAATCCCTGTAGTTATAGAAGGATATTCAAATTCGTGAAGAGGGTTTCTGTGTACTGTTCACACCAGGGAGGAAGAAATTATATAGATCTTGATTTGTGGATCACTTCTGAAGCTGTGAGGTACTACAACAGGTTCGTCCAGGTGTAGGGAGTATTGTAGAAGCCTTAAATCAACTAAAACTTTGATGTGTAGTGTCTTGTTTCTCCGTCTCCAAGTAGAGCATAAGTTCAGCAACAACAAAAACCAGTAAAATATTAGAAGAAGAAGATAAAAGAAGGGGGAAGATGACCTTTACCCAAGGAGAAGGGAGTGGCTTCCACCACAACCGTTAAACTAGGTTGAACCTATATCCATTCCAGGATTTTAAAGCATTCATCTTCCACCAAGAAGAAGAAGAAGCATCAGTTGAACACCAAAATTTTAATCTTATTGCATCATCCCATAACTCAAATCGTGGGAGTGCTTATAAAGCCCCCACGGTTAGGTTTAGTTTCAAAGAGAAAGTGTGAGACCAAAATACCCCCCAAGTCCCACTCACATGTATCAAGATTGCCCTCAAACTAAAATAAAAGACAAAACTACCCTATCAATCAACTAATGACTAATATACCCTCAACTAATGTCTGTACCCCTCCAAGAGAGTCATAAAGAGACTCATTAAAATAAAATCAAACAAAAGAACAACTAAAGTAAAGGTGAGCATGACCAATCATCATCTCTGTCATGATGTCCGCATCAACCGATCTCATAAGATGAGAAAGGTTTTCATTAGGTAACATAGTAGGATATTAGAGACATTGGTATATGTTCAGGAGATTTGATAATCTAGTTTCTTGTAGACCTTTTACAACTGAGGGTGGGGCGTGGTACCAAACTTATAAAGCTGTCATAAGATGTGGGATGTCCATCTCATTTACAGAAGTGTTGGACTTTAGCCTACATGTGGGTGCATTATAATTTTAAAATGCATTAAATTTTATCCATTATTGAATGCACTCTGTAAAATTATCATTATCAGGATAAGACTTTTTTTTTTAGTTTACAAACTTGTCCTCAAACTTGAAGGATTTATATTTTTCAAGTGATCATGTTGGCTGTTTTGAGATGCCAACCAGTGTTAGCCAATCTCTAGCCATATCATATTATCATCAGTAGTTTGGATTACTGATGTAGGATACCCTTTTAAAAGGACCCCACAACAATTAGGGATAAGCTACAAAAGTCATATAGAAATCAAGAGAGCCAAAAGAAAGATGAAATCAAGAACCAAGAAAAGAGTGAGAAAGAAGACAAAGGAAATAGTAAAATTAAATTAAAAGAAAGTAAAAATTAAAGAAGGAACTTAAGAAAACAAGAAATAAAGAAGAAGATTAAAGAAGAAAGAGAAGAAAATAGAAGATAAGAGAGAGATATAGGGTAAAACGCCGACCCC
>JAOXJP010190136.1:0-12273 GCA_025762735.1 Platanus orientalis | reverse complement strand
ACAACTTAAAGAGTGCCTAGAGTAAGAATGGCATTAGGGGCTGACACATTAGTACAAAAGTGAAAAGCATCCCCCAAAAAGTGTATGTCACTTTTTCAGCGCTGATGTGTCAGCCCCTAATGTCATTCTTAGTTTAGGCACTCTTTAAGTTGTCCTACCAAATCCCACCCATCATGAGCAAGATCAA
The DNA here is from genome assembly GCA_025762735.1 of Platanus orientalis. NCBI lineage: Eukaryota > Viridiplantae > Streptophyta > Magnoliopsida > Proteales > Platanaceae > Platanus > Platanus orientalis. Next base: position 12,086 of record JAOXJP010190136.1, on the reverse strand, counting down.
CTCAAACTCCTAAAGTGCTTTTAAAAGAGGAAAGCAGAATATTGACAAGATCTTGGTGGCACATGAGTGTGTGGACTCAAGGAAAAAATCTTCTTTCAAGGGTCTTATCTATACGATCAATATGGAAAAGGTTTTCAATAGGGTTGGATTCCTAGAATGGGTGCTTTCCAAAAAAGGTTTCGGTTAAAAGTGGATTCAGTGGATAATTGGGTGTGTGTTGAACCCATGGTATACTATCTTTTATAAATGAGACTTCTAAATGATATTTTGGTGCCTCAAGAGATCTTAGATAAGACGACCCTTTATCTCTTTTCTTGTTTAATATTGACAAGTTTTTGGGACCTAGCGATTGAGAATGTTGAAAAGAGACTGGTTTGTTGGAAACGATCTTAGATTTCACTGGAGGGCAAATTCACTCTTATTAAGGTTGCACTATCTAACATTCCGGTATACTTCATGTCTATATTCAAGATTTCAACAAAAGTTGTCAATAAAATTAAATTACTTCATAAGTCATTTATGTGGGAGTGTAGAAATCAAAAGAAAAATCATCTCATCAACTAAGAGGTGGTATGTTGCTCCAAGAAGGTGGGTGGTCTAGGGATTAGTAAAGCTTTTTTGGGGAAATGGTTATGGAGGTTTGTCTCAGATGAATTGAGCATTTGACATTCATTGTTTTTTCCCATGTTTGGATCAAACTCAAATGGATGGAAATATAATCCTATTATAGCTCATTGCAATTCTTTAGTTTAGAAAAATGTTCTTCTCACCAGTCCTCTCTTTGATCCTTGTGGTCGGGAATGACAATCACATCAAATTCTAGAAGAACACTTGGTGGGGTGATAGATCACTAATGTCCTCTTTCCCTTATCTCTTCCATATAGCTCACCAATAGAATGCCTCCATAACTGACACCTTGTCTTTCTTTTTGGATGTCAGTCAATCCTAGAATCTCCCCTTCGCAGGGATCTCCTAGAATTTGAGGTTGACATTGTTGGATCCCCTATCCCTCCTTTCAGTCCGCCTTTCTCCCTCTCTTCCAGGCAGGTTCAAATGGTCACTTATTTCATCTGGATCATTCATGATAAAATTTTTTCTGTCATACTTTCTTTCCTCCCATTCTCTTCCCTCTCCTTTCCGGTCTTAAAAGTTTGGAAATGACTATCCCTCCCTTGGTTTTTAGCATTTATTTGGATCGTCATTCAAAGTCGAATGAATACCTTGGACATGCTTCAAAGAAGATGACCTTACATGTGCCTTTCGTCTCACATTTTCCTTCTTTGCAAAAGGGATTGTGAATCCAAAAAGCATATCATGATCTACCCAATGCAACCAATTTGGTATCATTTTCTTGTTTGGACAGTATTGAGTTAAACAATGTCTTGTAATCTTCTTGATCTTGTTAGACAATGGTACTATCACTATGCTCCTCTCAACGATCGTAGTAAGAAATTTTGGTTGGGTATCATCAGTTTGCAGGTACATTTGAAAAGAGTGGAATAGAAAGATTTTTGAGGACATGAATCGTTCTCCTTTTGAGGTGGTTGATACTATTCTCTATGAAATAGCCTCATGGGTGGTTGCATCCAAGTTATTTGATAGGTTCTCTATTAATGACTTCACAAGGGAGTGGCACTCATGTATTTTCTCTCTTTCTTTATAATGTAATCAATAGTTAGAATCAAGACCTAAGGGTCTTCTACTTGTACATTCTTCTTTTTTTCTTTCTTAATGAAGATCGTTATTCATAAAAAAAAAGAAGCCTTTCAAGCATGAAATGGCAGAAGAGCTTATCATAAATACAGATAATATCATGAGTTTTCAGATATCACATAATAATTCATGATTTAAGTATGCTCTTAGGAGTCTTGAGAGCAAGGATTAAGGCATTAAGTCGCAATATACATATATATTAACAGAGGAGCAAATGCGATAAACCTTAGACCCTACTGTGTAGAGGTATGGATGGCAGCCACAGTCGAGACCATGGAGTCCACCCCACACACATTGTGACCCCTGCAGATCTTGTAGTATCCGTTCTCTCCCCAGCTTTCTCCCCAGGAGTTCTTTATGATCCAGAATGGCTTGTTCTTCAACCGGACGGGGGCATAACCTTCAGCACCATAACCCACCAGAAGCACCCCATGATCTAATCGCCTTGAGCATATGTACGGACATGAAACTCCCCCCATGTACGTCTGCATGAACACTGCATTGATACCCACTGTATCCAAGCAAAGCAACAGTTATCATGGTTACTAGTTGATCACATCATTGAATTGACATCATTAGATGGATGGGTAGTGCGATCTTTGATTTGAAGGCACCTACCTGCAAGAGGACCATTTTTCACGAGATTTGCAGCAATTTGATCTTCATCAAGGGAGACAACGCTGAAGTTAGCTACAGATGCAGCTATCTTGGTCTTGTCGAATTTGCAGGTACTACGATCGGTTCCAGTGTAAGGATAATCTGCCTCTCGCATAAGTCCACCAGCTTTCAGTGTGTATTCAAAGGCACTGGTCATAAGCCCCCCATTGCACCCTGAGTCGCATGAACCTGGATCTTCTGAATCGCACTGCCCAAAATACAAGCCAAATTAACTCTACATAATGTATTATTATTAATGCTGCTGACCTGACTACTATTATTTTTTTTCCCGGCAACAAGATGAGAAGTATGATGTATGACAGTGTAATCCAAGCAACAACCTTTCTGGAAGGGTGTATTATAGCCACATCATTAAACATTTAAGATTGAACTGTATAATATAGTGACAACCCACAGGCTAGCATAAAGGTTTATATATTATGAGCATTGATAGATGTAATAAGTAAACCACATAAGTAACATAGGGCGAAACCCAAACATATCGTAAAATAATTAAAGAAAAAAAAAAACACAGTGCATGACTTCTTAATGGAACATGCTAACAGCATCATAACTTGAATCATCAAAATTCTATTCAGACCCCAATCACTATAACAGGCAGGAAGCCTATTTGTCACAGCAGTCAATGATATAAGCAGTATTTAATCCAACTTTGCAACCAGGCAATGGTCAGTAAATGACATAATTTAAAACTAATGAAATTTTATGTAGGACTTTTAAAGATCTCTCTCTCTCTCTCTCTCTCTCTCTCTCTCTCTCTCTCTTTGGGTTATGTATCGATCTTCCATGTTCATTCCCTAAAACATCAAATAATCATGGACGCTCATTGCAAATATGTAAAATGGATATCACAAATTTATCTCAACAATTACTGGAGAAAACGACAAATGTTTTCACCCAGACTTCAAACTAAATAAACATTATCAAGCTCTAGCTCACTGGAAAATCTTGGCCTCACAGTCTGATTTAGCCAACACCACCTTGTTAACATTCTAAATATTCTTACGCAGAAACCACCCTCCAACATGCAGCCAACATGTGTTTCCACTATACAAGATGGATCTGGCAGTATAGTATTCTCAATTGACTCAGGGATTCATAGGGCAGCTGATGTGAGCATGCAAAGGGTTCCATTGAAATCGTTCAACTTCGTCAAGTATGTAATTGGAAGGACGGCTTTCGTCAAAATCACTGAACGTGGGCAGGGATACACGGTATTCATTGAGGTCCGCTTGTCTTCTCTGAACTGGGTGGTGGATCTCTTTCACCTGGCTTGATGCCTGCCAGAAGACAAGAAATTGGTTCGCACGCGAGATGAGGGGGACCGAGTTCTGGTCTTTCAACGAAAAGAGAATTCCAGAGGGGCGTATGTAGAGCTTTATGTGACTCCTTGTAATGCTTGGGGTCGACATATCATTATCCCTAGAGATGTTAACGCTGGAGGCTGGGATAACTTCGCTTGTATCATTCAAAGGGACTTATTGGAGAAGGCCCATTGGAAGAGGGTGGATCGACAAAAGGGGGTGAAGCCTCCGGAGAGGGTTCTGGTGGATAGTCATAAGGGAGTGTTTACTACGGTGAAGAAACAGGGGGGTTGCGCCCTCACCGTGAACCACCTATCTGGGAGCATAAAGAAAGTCAAGGGGATTGGGCTCTCTGTGTAGTGTGGAACACTTGAACAGAAATCTCCCATGGCCACTGATTTGAGGAAATGGTGAATACTGCATTGTTAAGGAAGGTGCCTGCTCGTATCATCCCTTTCGCTGAAAACAGGGGGATTTTCTTGGGCGATAATTGGGCGGAACTTTGGTGGCTAGATGCTCATGGGTCCTGCATGATAAAACCTGGCCCATTTGTGTTTCATAAATGGTCCCCCCTCGTGGCAACAAAGACGGAGGCCTCTTTTGTAAGTCGATTGAGGGTCAGGTTTAGAGGTCTCCCTTTCCATTTGTGGAAGATGGAGGTATTCCAGGAGTTAGCAAAGGTCTATGGTGGGCTAGAGATATGGATCCTCCTTCACTGGCTAAGGACGACCTGTGCTAGGTGAGAATCCTCTCCTGACAAACTGATCTCAGATCTATCCCACGGGTCGTCAGCAATCCACTCTGGTTCCAAAACCGCCAAAGGTGTTGCTGGAAATGGAAAGGTGGTATTGTTCGAAGAAACCAGAAACCAGAAACAGGGCTGGTTTCTACGCCTGACAGCTTTGCAGCAGCCGTGCGGCATAACCTCAATTCAAATTTTGAATTGCTACCACAGGGATTGCGTCAGGAGGAAGATAACATGTGTTTTACCGACTCTGCCCAAGGATGCATGGAAAAGGTAAAGCAGGTGGAGGGGCATTTTGGGTATGCTAAATCGGCGCTTTTTCATTCTAATAAAGAGGGTGACTTTGACCAAATTGCCCCTGGGAGCTCAGAGGTGCAAGGGAATGGTGTCAGGCCAGCTCAGTCTTTTCATAAGGCTTTAGTTAAAACCCATTTATACCTTAAGGTGGTGCCCAAATTTCCTCTTGCTACAAATGGGACAAAAGGGGCAATTTTGAAATCTAAATTGGATATTCCCTTTTCTTTCATGTGCATGAAAGATTGGGTAATATCTCACTTTGGCTCCCAAGGGTCCAAGCAAAAGGGGGAGTCCTCTATGGGTGCAGGGGCAACCTCGATGGTTCATCCCGAGGAGTATGACATGGATGCTCCCTGATCTGAGTTTGAAGGCTCGTCTCCTTCACCTCCCGTGCAAAGGGAGATTGTGAGGGTGAATGACGGTTACTCATTGGCAGTAGTTGTGCATGAGGGAGAAACATCAGGAGCTGGGCAGCTGAGGTCTTCTTCTTTGGACAGGTTGGTGGATGATGGGGGCTCCTCTCTCTTGAATCAATGGGAAGAATCTGATATCTATGGAGGCAGGGAGATTGCATCTGAACCAGCTTGGCACGCACTTTGTGTGCCTCCCTCTTATTCATTGGTGCAGTTGCTAAATCTGCACAATTCCCCCTTCATGTATGGTTACCCGATACCATGGAGGGTTTATGCAGGGGGAAATCAGGGTCTGGGACTTGTTTCTCAAGAAGAAAGTGTACCGGCATTGTCCAAGGTTTCGCTATGGGTCATATGCCAGATGCAAGCGGTCAACAACTTTCTAGGGGTAACTTTTGATGGCATTGAGAGACACACTATTGAGCTCTTCACTGTGCTGGAGAGAGATTTCTTTATCTGGGTCGGGCATGAAAAGTCAAAGGTTCTACCGTGAGTGCAAGGGTTGAGGTTTGCCTTCAAGACAAGTAGGGTGGCTTCAAAGAGGTGCCCGAGGAGCTTAGGAGGGTGATCTAGTACTTCTGCTTTTGTTTTTGGGTTCTTGTTTATTTAATTATGAAATTTTCTATTCTTGCTTGGAATGTCAAAGGGCTTGGCAAGTCTGAGAAAAGGTCCCAAATTAAAGACATCGTCATCTCAAGTTCGGTTGAGTTGTTGGTCTTGGTTGAATCTAAGATGAAGAATATGCTGCGTGGTTTTTTACGGCATGTTTGCCCCTTTGTGTTGGTTGATGGGGTGTGCTTGCCATCTAGAGGTGCTGTCGGTGGAATTTGGGTGGTTTGGGATTCTAGTAAATTGGAGATTATGCACTCTTGGTCTTCTCCTTTTTCGGTTTCTGTTAGAGGGCGTGTTAGAGGATCCGAATTGGAATGGTTAGTGACGGGTGTGTATGGCCCCTGTGCTAATGAATTGAAACGATCTTTTTTTGATGATTTGTTGGGTATTAGAGCACAATGGTCAGGTCCCTGGTGTGTTTGTGGGGATTTTAATGAGATTACATCTTTGGAGGAGCGACTGGGGGCCTCCTCATTGCCGGCAAGTGCTAGACTTTTCCAGAATTTTATTAATGTGTGCAGCTTAAGGGATGTTCCTATTGTTGGGGCTGCTTTTACTTGGTCCAATTTTCATAATCACCCTTCTTTGAGTAAGTTAGACAGGTTTTTGCTTTCACCTGAGTGGGATCTTTCTTTCCCTCTAGCCAAAGGTTTCGCAAGACTGAGACCGGTGTCTGATCATATCCCATTGGTTTTGTGTGAAAAGATGCAAAGTTGTGACCCTAAGCTTTTTAAATTTGAAAACATGTGGCTTCAAAGCCTTGGTTTTGTGGACATGATTAGGGGCTGGTGGGCGTCCTTTGATGCTTCAGGCAAGCCGGGCTAGAGGCTTAGGATTAAGCTAAAATTGCTTCGGGACATATTGTGGAGTTGGAATAAGGCAGTGTTTGGGTGTATTGAGGGAATGAAGAAAGATTTATTGAGTGAGATTGGCTTGTGGGACGCTAATGAGAAGCCAAGGAGCTTAGTGGATAGTGAAAGGCAGATGAGGGAGATGGCTAAACAAGAGTATGCCAAAGTTACCTGCTTAAAAGAGATTAAATGGAAGCAAAAAGCTAAGGTAATGGCTAAAGGAAGGGGATAATAATCCAGGGTTTTTTCATAGAATTGCCTCGGCCAGAAGAAACACAAATTACATGCATGCCTTGAAGGATGAAAATGGCATTGAGGTAGATCCTTGTGGTTTGAAGGATCATATTGCAGCCTATTTCATGAATTTGTATAGAGAGCTAGGCTTTAGAAGACCGAATCATGATGGGGTACAATTTAAAAGTTTATCTGCTTCCATGAGAGCTTGGATTGAGAGGCCCTTTGAGGAAGAGGAGATTCGTAAGGTGGTGTGGACTGTGGAGTGTCGAGGATGACAAGGCGCCGGGACTTGATGACTTCTCTATGGCTTTTTTTAAATGTTGTTGGGATGTGGTGAAAAGAGATATTTTAGATACTTTGAAAATTTTCATGAGGAGGCCTTCCTTGACCGAGGGTGTAATGCAACTTTCATTTCCCTTTTTTCAAAGATGGAAGAGGCCTCTAGGATTTTGGATTTTAGACCTATTAGCCTGGTTGAGAGTATCTATAAAATCTTGTCTAAAACCCTTTCCTGCAGGTTGAAAAAGGCTCTGGAAGATGTGATTTCTCCAAATTAGAGCGCTTTATTGGGTGGAAGACAAAGTATTGATGGGGTCCTTGTGACATTCTCAAGAAGGGTAACTCGGGAGTTTTTTTTACGCTTGATATGGAAAAGGCCTATGACAGAGTAAATTGGAAATTCCTTGATTACACGTTCAGGCGCTTGGGTTTTGGCAATAAGTGGAGAAGGTGGATGAGAAAATGCTATGGGACAACTTTTTTGATTTTGCACAATGGTTCTTTGGTTGAGTTCTTCCATAGCTCTAAAGGCTTTCGGCAAGGAGATCCCCTCTCCCCCTTCCCGTTCTTGGTTGTTACTAAGGCGTTTAGGGCCTTGCTTTCAAAAGCTTTTGCTGGGGGCCTTTTGGAAGGTTTTATGGTGAGAGAGAGAATGGTCTAAAGGTTTCTCATCTCTTATTTGCGGATGACACGCTGATCATGTGTAAGGATTCAAAGGTATAGGTGAAATATTTAAGATGGTGTGATCGGATGTTTTGAAGCTATTTCCAATCCTAAGATAAATTTGCACAAGAGAGGAATGTATTGGGTAGGGAATGTGGACCAGATTGATAGGCTGGCTGATTGCCCAGGTTGTTCAGTGGGGTATCTTCCTACTACTTATCTAGGCCTCCCATTGGGTGCTCCCTACAAAAGTAGGGGTACTTGGAACCCTGTTGTTTCCCATATTCAAAAAAGGCTTCCAGGTTGGAAATGTAGCCTTCTTTCTAAGGGAGAGAAAGTTATTCTAATTAAATCTGTTTTGGCTAGCCTCCCAACATATTACTTATCTTTATTAACAATCCCCGCGATGGTGGAAAAGAAGATTGAGCAATGCCAAAGAGAGTTTCTATGGGGTAAAGGGAATTATGCGAAAGGTACGCACCTTGTGGTCTGGAAGGATATTTGCAAACCAAAGAAATATGGGGTCTTAGAATAGCCAGGATTAGGGATACAAACAATGCTCTTCTTTCTAAATGACTTTGGATGTTTGGTATCAAAAGAGAGTCTTTGGTGTCAAGTTGTGGTGGATAAGTATGGGATTGTTAAGGATTAGGAGTCTAAAAAATTCCCCTCTACCTTATGGTTGTAGCTGCTGGAAGGCTATCCTTAACTCTATGGCTGATTTCAAGAAGGGAATTAGGAAGTAGGTGGGATCTGGGGTCAAGAATAGTTTCTAGACTGACAGGTGGTGCTGCTTATGACAGAACATCCAAATCTTTATCGGCGGGCTTCTGACAAGAATGTCAAGGTGGTGGGGAATTTGGAATCCTATGGGGAATAGTGGCTTTTGGAATGTGCTATTGCATAGGGGTCTAAATGATTGGGAGGTGGATGACTTGGATAGTTTGCTTTGTAAAGTTGATCCGTTTTGCTTAGGGGGCGGGTGTGGATGACTATCAACAATGGATATTTGCTTCTAATGGGGTATTCTTGGTTAAATCTTGTAGGGAGGCTATATGAGTTGGTGAGGCTCTACAGGACCGGTGAGGCTCTACTGGACCCTATATGGACAGATATTTGGAAACTTCACCTTTCTTCAAAGGTTGCTTTCTTCATTTGGATCCTCTTAAAGGGCCGTCTCCCATCCATTGATATGCTCTAGTGGAGCGGTATGATTTTGCTAAATGTTTGCTCCCTTTGTCTGCAAGATGCGGAAAATATGTACCACCTTTTTATTCATTGTCCTTGTGCCTTAGAGATCTGGGCGAGGCTTCTAAAGGAGATTGGCTACTCTTGGGTGATTCTGAACAAAGTGGAATGTTTATTAGCCTCTTGGGAGATCGGGAAGGTGTCAGAAAAATGTCGTATTATTTGGAAAATAGTTTGCCTGGTAGTGTGTTGGCTCATTTGGCTTGAGCGCAATAAGAGGGTGTTTGAAGGCTGCTCAGAACCTGCTTTTAATGTGTTCTGCAGGGGAAAAGAGGTTGCTTAGTCTTTGGGGCCTCAGGTGGAAGCATCTTGGGGAGTTTTCGGTGGTTTCTACTCTTAAGGGATTGGGGTTACATTTTTCAGGTGTAATCTCTTCTTTGTTTGTGTTTGGTTGTAGCCTTTGGGGATTTCTCATCCCTTTTCTCTAATGAAATTTTGCTTATCAAAAAAAAAAAAAAACAGGGAATCAAGGGGAAAAAATGGCCATGCTATTGCTGTCGCTGGTAAAGGGGAGAGGATTCTTGAAGGTGAAAACTGAAAGGGAATGGATTCTCAAGCTGTGTTACAGGTTTTCTGGTTGGTGGGTTCAAGAATCCGATCAAGAAGGATTCTTTAATGGCAGACTTACAGAGAACAACAACAAAAGATGAAAATAAAGAAGAAAGAAGGAAAGAGAAGGGGGTTACAGTTGCAGGGAATTATCTCTTCAAAACCCTAGATTCTTGGATTCCACCAAATTAGACAAACCCTAGGAATCCACCTCAAGGAAACCATCCTTGGTTTTGTTGCACACAAAGGTAGAAGACAACCTCCAAAGAAGAAGAAGAGTGATGCAGGAGCATATTATGTAAAGAAGAAGAAGCTTGAAGACCATGGTTAGTCCCCAAACATGTCTAGTAGTTTAGGGTTGTTTCCAGAAATTTTAGGGTTTTATTTTATGTTTGGGTTGTTTCTTGATTTATTTTAGTCATTTTTCCGATGTAATCAGGCTCTAAAGGCCTTAGAAAGGAAATGTGACTTAATTTAGATTTTATCATTAAATTCCAGGGATTTAGATGCAATTAAGAATTTTAGTTAGGAGTCTTGAGTCTTTTGTTTAGGAAGTTAGTTTAGAGTAGGAGTCCTAATGGGTTAAGGAGTCTTATGAGTAAAGTCTATAAATAGAATGGGTCATTAGGTTTTAATTAGTTGTTGGTAATGAAATAAAGATTGATTATGGAGTCCATGATTTAGGCTAATATCTTCTCTATAACCCCTCACTTCCCTCTTTTCTTCTCTCTTCTTCTTTAATCTCTACATCCAATCTTCTTGTTTTTCTTCTTTTCTCTCCCTTCATGATTCTTCATTGATTTGCCTCCTTCTTCTTAATCATAACCTAATCTTGAATTCTTTATTCAAGAATTCTGGTTTCTTGAACCAGAAAATTCTGCACATTTTCATCCTTTGTATATTCTTCGTCTTCTCCTTAAAACCCTAATTTTTTCTCAACCCTACCTTCTAAACCTAAAACCTAACTTGTTTAAGCTTTCTCTCTATTCACGAAACCCTAAATCCCTTTCTTTCAATCCAAGAAATTATCAAGAACCCATCACCTTCTTAACCTTGTAGGACCAATCTAATTGGTTTCCTACATCAAAGACGTTCAGCTGATTGTACTAGAAGAATAAACTTTTTATTGAATGTCATATGAAAAAAATAATAGGGTTTAATGGCTTATATAGCCGACAGCCACATAAGAGTCCTAATATAAAACCAATACTACTCCCTAATTGCAACTAAGGACTCCAACTTTAAACATAAATCAACAATGTTGCATAAAATAAACTAAGTCCTAAAACATGTGGACTCCAACCCTTTAAAGATAAACAAAGATAATGTCCAAGATAAATATAAGGATAAACTAGGCTAAAATATCAATACTGCCTCCACAAAATGGTCCATATGACCACACTAAAATCAGACTAAAAGTTCTCCAATATAGCTCCAGCCGTGGCCTATGTGGGACCCATACAAGGGCCTACTCAAACAAATGGTGAGGGATTCTTTCCTCCTACATTGACAAGTCCTAAGGCTGCCATGTGGCATGATGTCCTCATCAGGAAGGAGGGTCACTCTTTTCTAATTGTCTTGATGACATTCAAGCTGGGACTAAGGTTGCTCCTTTCCCTTGTACATTTACATACGAGGGAAAATGATCTGTTGGATTGTTGTCTTGAAAAGTTGTCTCTCAATTATCATTTAGAAAGAAAAAAGAAAATGAAAAAACTCCTTTCTACTTTCTTCTCAGATCCTTCCACAATTTTTTTCTAATAAGAATTTTGTTATTGATAAAAAAAGATGTCACTTTTTTTTTTTTTGGAGAGGGAAAAAAAGAACAAGTAAGGAAATCCAAAAAAGCAAAGCAAAATATAGATTTGAAGGAAAATAATCAAAAATTATAATTCAATTGGCACCGAATTTCCCCTATTTATGGATAGCATCAAGGACCTTTTTTAGGCTAAAGCATCAGCCTTATCATCTTCTCCAACAGGATGTGGGAGAGAGAAACATCCATCAGTTTCACTAGAATCCTCACCTCCTTAATCAAATGCGCCAGATATCACTTGACTGTCGCTTAATGTAGAGGGTGCTGTTCCACATCCATACTAGTTACTTCCACATCAGTAAAACTGTCACGAATGGCAAAAGGGAAGAAGAAGACCTAGTTGTTGCATTGAAAACCTTTTTTCTCAGTCTCTTGGATTTTGAACAGTCCCTTGAATTATATGAATGTATGTGGTATGGATGGGAGTGTATGTCTGGATTTCAGTGGTAATTGCGGTTATAGCAAGAAGTTGATGGATCTTTGACTTGTCTGAGGAAACATGGGTATTGGGGATGATGTTTGCTTGATGGGTTGTGTAATTTCAATTTGCATATAATGCAGGTTTACGTCAGATATGGGACATCTCAACTTAAAAGATACAGGAAATCAGCGTGAGGCTTCGGCGCTTCGAGATGAGGTGTGTCCTTTTCATCTTTCAGTCATCTATTCCTTGCTAGAGAG
>JAOXJP010190125.1:0-12273 GCA_025762735.1 Platanus orientalis | reverse complement strand
GTAAAGAAGTTAAAAGTTGGAGTTCGATTGGGTCTGATTTGAACTCCTGAGGGTGTAGGGGTAAAATGGTAATTTGTTAGCCTTTTAATGCTTTGATATGGGAAGGCTTGTGAAATTGGCAAATTCAAGATGATAATGGTTTGGAGTACTTTCATTGTGTTGGCAAGTAAAATGTCCATTGAGAATGCCTGACTATGCTAAGTTTAGGGGTGCCTAGACCTCGGTTCTATCCCATGTTGTAATGAAATCATCTGAGCCTTGAGTCAAAATTTGGGTGCTGACAGAAGTAAAACCATGTTCCAAAGATTTGGTAAAGTAAAAAAATCTAATGGCTAAAAAAAATAAAAGATTTTTCTAACTGTTAAAGATTCCAGAAAGCTAATTAAATATCAAAGGATAATATTCATGAAAAACCTTATAAAACGCAATACTTAATCGCTTATAGTCTAAAATCTTCCAAATTAAACATGTTCAGCTATCATGTAACTATGCATATATGTATGTTTATATCATTAATTTCTAAAAGTTTGTATTCATTCCTAATTACCAATCAGTTCCAAAGGTTGAGCTATTTTCAACTCGAAGAATAGCCTAAAACAATATCTGTTTACAACTTTGTTTTTGAACCTATAATCTCTAACTTTCAGCCAAATTTAAACATTGTTTTCAACCCAGAATAGTGTGCATACAACCCTGTTATAATTTGTATCTCAAACCCCTTATAAAACCCCGAAGTTAGGCCTAGTTTTACTTAATTTTGAAGCCTTACCTAAACCCACACTTAGACCCATTTCCCCTGTCCTAAATAGATATTTGAACTTAAATAGCTTGGTATTTTTAAGCCATGACCTGATCCTAATCAGCCTATTATAGTCCTAAACAACCCTTTTGTTTAAAGCCTTATACCCAAGCACCCATAGCCTGTATACCCTCTATTCTAAACCCACGAAACCCCTTTTACATTTACTATTTTCTGCCCAAACAGAATTTGTTTTAGACCTTTGTTGACCCAGAGTTGATCCATATCTAAACCTTAATAAACCTTACCCGAGACTCACTGTGTGATCTTTATTCCCTGGTCTTAGCCTTATTTTTTGTGCTTTATCTTAGGTCTTATTTACATTGTTTAGTTGTTTTCCTAAAGTCTAAAATAGTTAATTTATATTGGATTTAAATATGATTTGTTTTCATTCTTTATTTGGTTCATATATTCATTCTTTCTCATTTCTTATCTAAACAAGGAAGCAACGAAAGGGGGAAAAGAAAAAAGAATAGAATAGAAAAGCATATAAAGTAGTGGCAAACAAAAAGACCTCTTCTTTGATCTTCTTTGTTTATATTATTAAAAGAGTATATATTGACAAAAGCAGAAGTTACATTGGTTTGAATGTGCATATGTTGAGGTCATAAGTTGGATGTCAGATTAATACCAAGAAAAAACACTAATGTAGATCAGTTGATGCTCCTCACAAAACTAGGATCGAATCCCCATTGCAGGCTCCAAAACATCAAAGATTCATTTCTTGTAGGGGAGAAGTTCCCTTTTCAAAGGCCATAGTGAAGAAGCATTTATGCCCATTGCTTGAATTCTTAATTAAAATTGCAACTAACCTTCATTCATTGTTGAACTTGCAATTCTACTACCCTATCTACATGAAGTTGGAGCTTCAACAATTAGGCACAATGGAGATGCTCAATCCACAACATGTCCATCTTTACCAATGATTATATGGCACCAACTAGTAAGAAGCATTGTGCTAATCATTATCCTCACTCACTATATAATTCAGTAAGAATGTTGGTCTATTGTCTATCATACTCCACTACTTCAAGATTAATTTCTCAAAGCCTGGTCATAAACCTTTCTATTTGAAACTTGAAAAATACCACAAATCCTTGTTCAAACCTGCACATATTCAACCTTAGAATCAACTTCCACCCAAATTCCATCCCTTGAAATCAGGCTTCTAAACATATATACTAATTTTTACAACATTGTTTGCTTATCCAGACTTGTAACCATACTTCGACCTTCAATCTTGCTACCAAATTTTTTATATTATTTTTCTGACCACTTAATTGGTGGGGGGCTAGAATCAAAATCTGTGATGTCTTGCATCACTATATGCCCAAGATTAACTATTAAATGCAGCTATACATTGAACACTATATGACAGAAATAGAAACACCATTGTCAACAAAAATGTATGATATATTGATTATAATGAATTTGAAGCTAAAGCTTCATGTTTGAGAAGCTTGGAATGTTAATTGGTACTCTTATTCCATTTTCATTGAAATAATTATAGAACTTAAACTCAAGGATTTATGGATTTCAAAAAGCTTGAATGGAAAATAAATTTTGGGCCTCAATCACACCTAAGTATTACCATACATAATATTCGACATGAGAGAAGTTTCCAAAAAACATTTTTGGAGATAAACTCAAATTACATATAGGTACACATCAAGAGATATGGTTCCTTATACCAATGCCCACTCGAAACATTTTGGCTTAAGAACAATCCACTCCATGTCACAATGCTATAGCAACATTATACATACAAAATAAGAAGAATAAAAATTCTAGGCAGTTAAAAAACTTTTCACTTCTTATAACATTATACGTAACAACAAACATTAATTTAGAGCTCACCTCGCCATGATCTGTAGGATGATGCATCCTTCTCTAAGTTTTGCTACCAACCACCAAATGTCACTAACTATAAATCCTAATTCTTACAAGTTCAATAGTTAATAAAACAAGAACTTGAATCATTCATGAGTTGAGAAACAAAGAAATACAACACAAACTCTAAGAATTCATTTTTTGTATGAGCTGTCACTACTTAGCAACATATAAGCAGTGACAGCTCATACAAAAAATAGGTGGGCCCATGTTATTACTATTTTAGTATGATAAAAAAATAGCTGGTTACACATTTTCTTGATAACCACTCTAATCTATTTTCCATTTCTTTTACAATGTTTTAGAGGGACTTCCATTTAACTTTCCAATAACTAATCCCAGGTACTGGCATGCACCAGCTAAAAAAAGAAAAGAAGATAAACTTCTATACCTTCAAAAGAAGGAAGTATGTACATATATATATATATATATAGAGAGAGAGAGAGAGAGAGAGCATTTAATGTTATTTAGTTTATTAAATTTCTTAACTTCAATGCAACTACAATACAAGTATGGTGCAAAGCACAAGCATCCCCCAGTTCCTTGATCTAAACTTAGCCTGAATTATATTCTCTAAAAGAAGGAAGTTTAATTTGGTGGGTTTTAAATTCTATTAGTTGATGATTCAAAGTAGTACTAAAATATCTCTTAGGAAAAATCAAACAAGAGCAATGATAACCATTTGTTCTATAGAATTTTACTTGGTCAATCACCCTGCAGTATAAGATTCCCATAGATTTGATGGTTTCAATCATCTAATTAAATCAATTTTCTGATTTACTTGGCCATTCACCCTACAGAATAAGGATCCCATGGATATGATGGTAAGGATTCATGATCCCAACATGTTGCAGAGGGGGATAAGTGAGAGAACATGGATTTCACACTGGTGACTGAACTCATAGTTGAAACAGAAAACTAAAACTGGGAGTCACATTCGCTAAATCATGTGGATATTGGAAGGCAACATGGTGATTTATTGACCCATAACCTTTTGTTTGTCAAGCAGCCCAAAACATGAAGAGAAATAAAATAGGAAGGCATGAGAGAATATGAGTAGAGCCCATGCTGCAAGCTCAGATTGTTTAGCTAATGAGCTTGAGCCGAGCTATATGTTTGACCTTTGTCTTGACTTACTGTACCATATACATTGCACACATTTAGGTTAGTTGGGACACTGCCCAATGGGTCTCATCTAGGATAGTTCCTAGACTAATCAATTTGATAATCCTAACCATCAAATTGATCAAATTATTTTGTAATTGTTAAAAAATAAGACAAAATAGTGAAGCTCAACAAGAAAATGGATGGACAATAAAGAAAATGGAGACAAATGACCAGTCTCTAGTGGAAGATTACATTCCCCAAAATCTAAACCCTTTTCCCATTCAAGATGAATATGCACCTATTATATTTTCCCAAGAAACTCTCTCCCATATTGTCTCCAATGATATGGTCTAGAAAAGTGTGGTTTGTTTACTCATGATCTTTCTTCCTTCTTTTTGTTCCTTTTCCCTTTTTTTGGGATATAGAAGACTTGTCTATTCATTTTAGGATAAATTCTAAATCCAAAGCATTTAGATGTAGATACACCATATAGATTGCATAATTTAACCACGATATGCAGCAGAGGATTGCACTCACCTTTTACTGGGTCAGACTTAGTACATTTTCTAGACCATAAATGTAACCTTGGAAGATTGCAATCATCTTATCTCTCACTTTATATAGATGTTTGAAAAATTGTGGATACAAGTTAAAAAGAATAAAAGTTCTTTAGGTTGGAGTTATAATGTCTTCTGATTGGATCAAGCTTTGGCCTTGAAGTCTCTAAAGTGCTCCACCATTTGTTGATTTCCCAACCACTTGATGTTGGATGTGTCAGTTCTCTGCATTTGCAAAATGTAAAAATTGTAATATCAGATATATTATTCAAAATCCATATATAGTACCTGTAAGTTTCCTGGGTTGAGACATAAGTATTTGATGGATCATCCCTAGGAGCATCAACTACACAAAAACCAATGGAATGGTATATTCTTAACCACTTAGGTTACTACATTGTTATATGGCAAACAATCTATAAAAAAAAGTTTATTGTTAGAAGATGACAATCATCTGATTGGGTGGGATCCCAATCAAGTGTTGTATTCTATATGTGGGTCCTGTATTCCCCCCCTCCTCCTCCCCCTCCCCCTCCCCCTCCCCCTAATAAGTGAGATGTATGACACACAACACTCATGTAAATCATCCCTAGATGTACTCTATGCTAGATGGCTTCAGATCTTTTGCCACCATCAAGTGACATGGTATTGTACAATTTATGCTACATGCACAACCATATGCAATTATGCTTATGTTTACTCATACTATACATCTTGTTATATTTAAAACATTCTCTCTGGTGCTAACAAGGGAATATTAAACTTTCTTTTTCAAAGATATGCTTATAGGTTATTAGCATTGTCACTTACAATGAAAACTCCTATCCATTTCACTTTCAGATGAATGTGCCCATCCTTTATACAAGGTGTTTGATTAAGCCTATTCCACTTTGTGGTCAATTTCTTAACTTTTTTTTAAGTTAGTTTTAATTTTTGAACCTTAGTCATGAACTAACAGTCTACACTTCTTTGGTAGGAAATTTGTCTTGTTATACTACTATGGATCAAGAGGTTGAGACTTTAGAAGTTCAAACTGGAAAATGGTTCTACAAAGAACTTTAACCCTCCATCAAACTAGCCAGTCTCAGATCTAAATCTCTAATAACAACAATGGCTGATGTATAGAAAGACTGTGAGAACATTTTACTAGCAATGGCCTCTGGTAAAGGAGTCCTGACCTTCTCCCTTCAAGTTGTTGAAATCCAATAACCTTGGTGTGGTACTCACATTTGTCATGTATAACACCAACCTTCCCCCAAATGCTACTCCTACATAATGTATTGAAGCAACTGAGGGTAAGTTGTTCTACTTGATAGTTTGCCATCTATAGTTTAAAACTAAAGCTTTTTATACTTGCAAAGGAGCCTCACATATTTAACTTTAGATATCAATTATATGAATTTTCTGTTGGGATTCACATCTCAAACAGGTATTTGGGTGTGTCTTATGATGTCTCGTCTTTAGTGGAAAAGGTTCTCCACTAGCTTGTTTGCCAGCAAGTAAACGATTGTTGTCAACATATATGATACAAGTAATATTTCTGCACCCATAAAAATTTATGGTCTAATGCACACTAGCAACCTAGATTTCGGGGATCCATTTTGAAAGCACGTGATGCAATGCAGGTTAATTGTTGTGGTTCATGAAGGATGCATTAGATACAATGTTATGAGACCCAAAAAATTTCTTGTGTTGAAATTATTTTATTTTTATTTTATTGCAAATTTAAGAAGGAACCTTCCCCACCTTGGACAGCAAAAACGTCATCAGTGGAAGCCCTAAAGACTTCTTGAAGGATGATTCAAAAATTCCAAAGACTGCTATAGCAGAACTTGCTTTAGATAAAATTAAGTCTAGGACACAAAGTTGTAGAGAGATTGGTGTTAAGACCTATACAAATTCCTTTTGACATTCCTGGCAACAAAACTTTTTTAATGCACTCACTAAATTATTGCAACTATTTAATTTACAATATTATTACACAAAACAATTGATAGATTACTTCTTTATTTATTTATTTTGGTAGGGAAAGACAAATAACTAATAAACCAAAAGTAACAACTGATCAAAACTTAATAATAAATATAAAATAAAAGAAAAGGAAAATAACAAGCCCAATTGAAGAGTAAAATATGGTAACCATCTATATTGAAGAACCAGAGCTAGATCATAACAACAATCCCTTTCTAACATAAAAATAAAAAATAAAAAACATACTACTATTAATGAAATTTATACATTAAAAAAAAAGTAGCAAACATGAGTCATGAAATTTTCGCAGATGCTCTGCAAAAACACAAACAAAACCTACAAAATGAAACACACAAAAACTATTAAAAAGAATTTAATAAATAACTCAATAATGAACAACAATTCAATTCTACAATACACAAAGAAAACTGACTAAGATGTAGCGATTAGAAAAGAAATTACTTCTTCATCGTTTAAAGCTAATAAAATCGATAAAACATTTGATCTTACAAATATAGGTTGAAAGAAAATGAGAAATACCGATCTATAAGCAAGAAAGAGAGATTAATTCAGAAGACAAATACTCTTCCTTGAATTTCTACTCATTTTAAGAAGAAATTCTACTTGAAAATAAGAAGATATTAGAAATACCGGGCAAAAAAAGAAAAGCAGCCCAAACTGCTCAATTTTTGCATAGTAGAATATATAAATAGTTAGAACAAATTAACGGATGGGTGTTTAACCTAAAATTGGGAGATCCAAATAGCTTGCTAAGAAAATTGCATAGAAATTAGGGTTTCCTAAAAACCAAATACAAAGAAAGAAGGAGGGAGAGTGATCATAAGAGAGAGGGGGAGTATTGCAAGAGCTTTGATTTCTAGGGCTTCGAGAGCTTTGATTTCTAGGGCTTAAAGAATGGAATGACGAATTGTTCCTCTCTTGTTCACACACAATTTGTTCGTCGCTTCCGGGATGAGGGTGCGGGTGCGTTCTACTCTTCTACGAAAGATTCTTGGCGGGGAGAAGATGAGAGGTGAACTAAATATGAAACCCTAGCCTAGAGTGGGGGGGGGAGAAGAGATTGAGAGAGAAACAAATCACGGGAGTGGGGGAAGAGGGAGAGAGGGAGATGGAAGTAAGAAGTCGAAAGCGGAAGCGGGGACGCACAAATAAAAAAAAAAAAAAAAACCCTACAAAATGTTATAACAGAGAAGGCATTTATTTAACACTATAAAAAGTCTTTATTACAGCTTTCCACAACATTGTTTTCTTATAAACACCATTACATCTTATTAAACTCTTATATCCATGACGTCTATTAAAAAAATGTTGTCAAAAATTAGTATTTATGATGTTTTATTTTAAACATTGTTAATTTGATGTCTTAAATACCCATATTTCTTGTAGTGAGGTTAGAGTAACAAGTTTGGCTTCTTCGAAAGACCACGTTAACTAGATTACTCAAGTGGTTAGAGAGAAGTTTATGAAGACCTATGGCCGTATATTGAATTTTTATTTTCTTTCTTCTTTTTTTTTTTTTCTTCAAATTTAGTAGAAGAGAGGAAACATAATAACATAAGAGATTATTAAAAAAAGAAAAAAGAAAAAGAGAAGAGATTGAAATTTGAAAAAAACAAAACCCAATAAATGTTTTACATGTGATTAAAAAATCTCTGTAGTGTCTATGATGAATTATAAGCTGGCATGTGTTGTGTTAGGGGTAAAATCATCCAAAAAAGTGTTCAATTGAAAAAGTAGGTGATAAAAAATGGACACCAAATTTAAAAACACATCATGTGTCAATCAATGCCATGTCTACAATGTCTGTGTCAATACAAACAATCACTCTTCTTCTTCCTTGCTTAAACTTCGCTTAGTTTCAATGATATAAATAAAATATATTTTTTATCTCCTCTAAACCAAGGTTTCTCCCAATTGTGTAACTACAATATCTTCTTTTCCTTTTATTTATTTTTTATTTTTTATTTTTAAGAATGATTGACTGTGTTGATGTTCTTTCCAGGATTTGGTGTCTATGACCATGGAGATGAAACGTGGAGAAAATGGGTGAAAATTTGAAATTTCTTCTAACCCACCCAAATTCCTACCCATTTTCTTCCATGTGTCATCCCCACAACCCTAAACACCAAAATCCTGGGCATAACATTTTCTTCCTTCTCTTCATTAACAAAAGTCTAGTTATTTCCCTTGTCTAACACTGAAATGCAACCTAAATCCATGTTTGAACTAATTAGATCAGACATGAAAAGAAAATTAAAGTCCAAGGAAAATTAAAGATCTAAATATGACAGCTCTCTGATAAGGGATTGGAATGTTGATCAATCTTATGAATAATCATGGAGAAACATTGTTAGAATTGAATACGAGAAGGGGAAGAAACAAAAGATCTAAAATGAGATTTTCAAACAAAAACTATCTAGTATAAGGTGATGGACATAGGGTTCACATCATCTCCAATCTAAATGGACAGGTAACGTAGTAGTTTCTACCAAGGAAATGACACTATTTGACAAAGAGTGTATTAATAAATACACATGTACATATTTATTGTGCATTTATAGTAATACCCGCCTATAACCCATATATTTCGGTCAATACAATTTTGAATCATCTCTAGTTTGAATAGACAAATATCACACCACTACCAATCAGTGCATGAAATGTGGCCTAACAAAGGTGTTTAGGTTAATACCTATGGGTCAAAGGACGGTATTATGGTAAATGCAAGTAAATAAGTAGTATTTATTACAATGTATATACCCTTTGTCAGGCATTGGTCACATCCTAAGCAGAGACTGGTGTGTTATCTATCCAATCAAATTGGAGATGATGTGAACTCAGTCAATACACTCTTCGTCATGCATCATGTCACCCACTAATTGGCACCAACGTGATACATATTAGTTGGTACTGGCATGATATCAGTCCATTTAAACTGGAGATGATTCAAACCCATGGACGAGGGCGGATCATTTGTGCAGATGCAAAAGTAGGCATGGCAATTCGTGTTGGTAGATTGGGTGTCGTGTTGAGTTAAGGGCATACGATTATATGGGTTAACCCGAACACAACCCATTTATTAATTGTGTTGAGTTAAGGGTATACATGGGAGACGATTGGATGAATGATTGTTTAATCACTTATTCGAGAAAGATGCTTTTAAGAGCATCGATAATGAGAAGATCATCCAACGCTTCCAGAACACGAGGTCTCATGTGGACAATTGCCACTATAATTGTATATGAATTTTTAGTAGGAAATTATTTTTTGTAAACAAACGGTACATAGTTGTAAATGATTTTTTAATAAGAATTATTTCTTTGAGTAAATGATATACACTTTTGTATTTTATACATTTTTTAAAATTAAAATTCTTTACTTGTTCCCCTACTAGAAAATCTTGGCTCAGCCTCTATAAGCACATGATTCTTTCAAGCTAGGCGATGTGGAATATTATAGAAGATCTAAAATTCATGAAACATATGTTTTCTTTTGTAATTACAGTTAAGTAGGATTGATAATTCTAATCTTCTTACTTAGATTATATGTTGCCACTAATAGTATGATATGGATGTGATGAATTCTATAGATAAGTGACCACCAACTGTAATAAATGAGGGAAACTACGCATCCCTTGATTCATAACTGGATTATCTGCATTTAGAGTTAAGAACATGTCTTCATTGAGCCCCGCCCCAGATGAATAAGATAATGTTATGTGTAGAAGTTGGGAAAGTGTCTTGAATTCAACCCGCGGTGCAACCTGGATGTGTGATCCAGAGAAAAACCCGACATGACCCATTCATCTGGGGGAACTTTTGACTAGTTTTTGACCCAACCCATGGAGAATAGGATATTTTTAGGGGGGGGGGGTGGGGGGGTTTATATTTTGATTTCTTGGGATTCATGCAGCCGAATCATGTAAATTGTTTCTCTTTCTTTTGTGTGATTTTTGTTTTCACTAGTTTCTTTCTTCTATTTTGTTGGATACAACTCCAAATCTAAGGATTCTGCACAACAGTCTAGATCATGATTCCATGTGTTCAATCCGGGCTTCCTTGTGATGCTGAATATAATCCAGGGGTTGATATCCTCTGTGATGCTGAATATTTGTGCTGGGCTGGAGCCACCATTCATGGGGCGCTGTGTGGCGTCCGGTACTGACAAAAGTGTATGGGCTGCCACACGGCACCCCATGAATGGTAGCTCCAGCCCGGCGCAAATATTCAGCGTTGCTGAGGATATCATCCCGAAAGCCAATAAAGCTACAATGTCCAATCTAGACCCAAAAAAAGAGCTCTAGTTATCCTCTTATAGGATGCTTATTCCAGTTGGTTGTCAAATTATGACGAGAGAAGAATGTTAGTAGTAGGTAGGCTTATGGCACCAAACGCTACCATACTTTAAACCCTTTTCTTTTCTCAGAATAGGTTAATCCTCCATTATTTATTCTAATATAAGCTTGCTTGAGGTGGAAGTAGCCTACAAATCTGTGTCAAATGGATTGATGGCTTCATTTGTGCTTTCTAAGTGATTTATTAAGACTTTCTACGCTTTCATTTGAATGCAAATATATACTGGATGCAAGACATATCAACCTCGCTGGGACATATTCTCCTTGCCATAACATATTGTAGACCTCGTCAAAGATTAATACAACCTGATTGCTGCGGCACCCCTACTGGATGTAGACTTGAAAACAAGGTAATTCGACACTAGTGGCTGTCTGAAATATCAACTTTTTATTCACAAGTATTCTTAATTTTTCCTCTAGAAAGACATTTGAACTTAAGGTCCATCGCTCTTGGTAGACTCTACCTGTCATACCTGAATTGGGCCACCCAACTCATCTATTTTGACTTTCCAATTGGTAAAATGTCTCTTGGCCGGGGCATATATAGCCCCAAAACAAGACTAAACAGTCCCATTTTATTTTATTTTTACTTATATTGGATGTTTATTGGAGCATGTTCCATGCATTCGGTGGTCCACTGATTAAAAGGTCCATATGGTTTGATCAAGCATATTGACTTCTGGACAAGACCTCATTCTAATAGGTGGCCCACAAAATGATTGGATTGAAACATCCCTAAGATAGTATCAACGGTGGCCTTTATTAGATCTCCCGCATATGATTCATTATATACTTGATATTATATTAAAATATCAATGAAATTTATTTATTTTTATTTTATGAAATAGTAAACACCCCATAACATTGATGCATATTTGAACTCTATTCATTAATATATAAATGATCAAATAGTTCAAAAATAAATAAAAGACTTTGTCAAGACATCATTTCAAATAGAAAGTAATTGGACCGAGTGGATCATTCCCAAGAGGTGAACATTAGTTTCCTTCCGGAGAATAATTGTCTATGCAGTGAAAACCTCTGAAGGCGTGCCATAGATTGATATTTGAATATGGGTTTTTAAATTTGGTGTATCTTTTTGGGCACCTACTTTTTCAACTGAGTACTTTTATGGACGGTTCTAACCCCAACACATTATATATGTGTCAGTTTATAGTTCATCACAGAGACTCACAGACATTTCTTCGTAACGAAACATTTGCTTCCTTTTGAAAAAGCCAAATAAGCAACCATTCATGCCTTTTTCCTTACTGTACGATCTACAAAGTTTAACTAGGTAAACGAATCATCCCTATCTTTTAGAAAAACTAGGCATTCATGGCTTAAGAAAAATTAGGCCCTTTTGTGTGATCTGGATTTTGAATGATTTAGTGTCAAATCATGCTTGGGAGCATTGTGTAACCGGCTTTTGTGCACTCAAAATCCGTGTGCAGTTTGGGCATACGGACCAAGGGGTGGACACATCAGCACTGAAAAGTGCTTTACGCTTTTTGGGGGGAGCTTATCACTTTTCGGCACTGATGTGTCCTCCCCTCGCCCCACCCCCCCAATAT